>OX328123.1:100087351-100174851 GCA_946811695.1 Gonocerus acuteangulatus | reverse complement strand
TAAACGAAATCAATTAATTTAAAGTTTTAAGCACTTATTTCTCCGATTGACATCGCCTAATTAAAACTTTCTTCAGAACCTTTTTTGTAGAGCATTTAGTAAGCTTTCGAATGGTAATCATCCGCTTCACAAGATTGTCAACGGTTTTGGAGATACTAACGGAAGTATACAAAGTTACCAAAACTTTTTTTGTCTGTTAATAAAATATTTTATTCTAACCCTTCCTTTACTCTAAACGTAACAAAAATGTCAACATATTATTGTTGATGAAATTCGAACATGCAGAAAATGTTTCAACTATATCCCATAATTCTAAGTACCAAATTCAAAGACAAACAACCCTCCCTAGGAAGGACGCTAGGCAGTTGAGAAGCTTTATTTTGGAAATCCATATCACTAACATTAAATTGTTTTTCTTATTTTTCTTAAGCTGTTTTATTTTCAAATACATTATCCAACTATAAGCAATTAATAAATAACAAGGAATAAAAAACAGACAAAAAGAACTGTTCGAATAAGCGAAATCAATTACTTTAAAGTTTTAAGCTCTTATTTCTCCGATTGACATCGCCTAATCAAAACTTTCATTACAACCTTTTTTTTAGAGCATTTAATAAGCTTTCTAATGGTATTCTTTCGTTTACCAATATCCTCAACCTTTTTCGAGATATTAAGGAAAGTAAACAAAGTTACCAAAACTTTTTATGTCTGTTAATAAAATATTTTATTCTAACCCTTCCTTAACTGCAAACGTAACCAAAATTTCAACATATAAGTTTTAATGAAACTAGAACATGCAGAAAATGTTTCAACTGGATCCCATGATTCTAAGTACCCAAACCAAAAACGGTATTCAAAAACTATTTTTCCAATGTTCTCGAAAACGGTTAAAGCTATCGCCTTGAAAATTGTTTCATTCGTTTTCCTAGCCCAAGAAGCATATAAAACGAGTACTTACAAGCTTATGAACTCAAAAACGTAAGCGTTGCGATTTTTTTTTGCGTGAATTTCGCCCCCAACGCCATCTTCCAGTAGGCGGATTTTGCTGGTTAACGAACTTGACCTTTCAAATTAGACGAAAGATTTTTGTACCAAATTTCATCAAAATCGGACCATTCGTCTGGGAGCTACAGAGCGAACAGACAAATATGTATATATATATATATATATATATATATATATATATATATATATTTAAATAAATAAATAAATACATATATAAATATATACAAATTTGAACCACCGTTATTTTCGGTCTCTAGGGGTTCTGAAACGCGAAATTTTCTAGTCGGCACTTCCGGATTGTTTCATTGTATCAACCTTATAAGCGGGGTTCCTCCCTATGGGGGAGGGAGGAACCGCGCTAAAAACAGGCCGAAATTTCTACAGGTGTTTTATTACTATTCAATTTACATCCTGTCATTAAGTCAGGAGGGGTATGAGATATCGGATGAAGCATTCTGGTTGTGTTGTCTGGAGATGTAGACACTTCATAAACATAAAAAAAGTCCGACTCGCAGGAACTGCAGCATCTTAGCGCGGTTCCGTACATGTCCCTAGTGCCATTTGATAAGCTTAGAAAAGAAATAAACTTATTTTCTTTTTTATATATCTCATGAAAATTGTCAAAATCCTATCGAACATCTCGAATAAAAGTGATATTAAGGCGTCAGGGACACCGACAGTAGCTAACTTTTACACAGAAGCGGAAATTACAGAATCTGGCTCTCATTCTAAAGCAAAGCTCTATAAATCAATACAAAATATGCCTAATAAAGCCTTTCTAGAGGATACAGAAGCATGGGCGTACATGAGGGGGGGCTGAGGGGGCTGCAGCCCCTCCCGAAATTTTGAATTGATGATAAAAACTTCTCGTAAAACCCTTAAAAATAAATTAAATAAGATCACTTAGTTCATAAAACATATTTTATTTTACGTGTAATAGCGTTTTAGTTGCCTAAAACTATTCCAAGCTCTAAATATTTAGTATTCCATACCCTGGAAATGGTCTCAGCCCCCCCCCCCCGAAATTGTTTTTATATACGCCCATGTACAGAAGGATCAAGAAGAAGTACACAAGATTGAGTAGAATACCCTGCCAAATATAGCCTTTATAGAATAACATGCCGAATAAAACCTATCTAGTAAATACACAAGGACAAATAAAAGTCTTGACGAATAACAAGTCAAGAAAAAAACCTTTATTTAACAAAATAAAACAAAGTTTAGTTGCCCAACTACAATAGAATAATATACCTAATTAAGTCTATGGGACACAAATGGACCAAAAACAAGTCTTGTGGAATATTGTTTTTTTTTTCTAATTAAATACTTTTTATCAATGTTTAGTATATAACCTTTGTTGAAAACTATTGATTGCTAATTGATGAATCGGTTTACAACTAAGTAGTCTTTATGAATATTTAGTATATAACCTATGTTTGGATCTGAGTTTTTGGGGTGCTCTCCGCCTAGGCTTTGTATTTGTGTCGGCAGATACCTGGGGTATATTTACAGCTCTTGAGGATTAACTCTTAGTAGGTAAATTTCCTGCGGCCCCCTTGTTTCTACGGGCATTGAACCGCCATATTCGATCATAGTATCTAACCGTTGTGAAGTTTATTTTTTGGATTTAGGACTTAATATACATATGTAGACTAAATCATAGCACGAAGTAATCCTCCGACGTCGGTTCTTAACTATGTAGACTCGCTAATGTTATCCAATCTTAGACACATATATTTAAAATCCACAGCAAAAACACGACATTTCATCAGAATCCCCTGCTAAATAAAACATATATAGAATAATATGCCAAATAAAGCCTATCTAGTGGATAAAAATAGAGGAAAAAAAGCCGTTCGTGGTGGCAGAAAATCTTAAAAGTATTTCGCTCAGAAATCTCCGAAATATTGTCACTAATTTTACGTATCCTGTTTTATAGCCAAATAGATTTATATTCTATAATCAGTAAGAAAAACCTACTAACAATAAAAAACTATGGGTAACAGATGAAAATAGGGAATATCAAGAATAATTCTAAAGAACGAAATCAACACCAGTACTGTAATCTAGATATTCATACGGCATCTTCGAATTCTAACAAACAAAATATTGATTCTAATTATACGTTTCCTGTTTTATTGACAAATACATTTGACTACTATAAGCAATTAAAAACACTAGGGAATATGTCAAAGAACTCGGAGTAGGAGCCTCGACAGTTTCAAGACATTTGAAGGAAATCGACAAATCCAAAACTGACATTTCATACGGTACAGCCTGAAATATTTTTAACAATGAATTGTTTTTCTTATTTTAATTAATCTGTTTTATTGTCAAATACATTATCCAACTTTAAGCAATTAAAAAATAACAAGGAATAAAAACAAACAAAATGAACCGTTCGAATAAACGAAATCCATTACTTCAAAGCTTAAGCACTTATTTCTCCGATTGACATAGCCTAATCAAAAATTGTTTCAGAATCTTTTTTGTAGAACATTTAGTAAGCTTTCGCATGGTAACCCTCCGTTTACCAATATTCCTAACCGTCTTCGAGATATTAGGGAATGTATACGAAGTTCCCAAAACATTTCATGTCTGTTAATAAAATATTTTATTCTAATCCTTCCTTAGCTCCAAACGTAACCAAAATTTTAACATATTAGTGTTGATGAAATTCAAAGATGCAGAAAATGTTTCAACTGAATCCCATAATTTTAAGTATCAAAATCAAAGACAAAAAGAACAGTTCGAATAAGCGAAATCAATTACTTTAAAGTTTTAAGCACTTATTTCTCCGATTGACATCGCCTAATCAAGATTTTCATTAGAACCTTTTTTGTAGAGCATTTAGTAAGCTTTCTAATGGTATTCGTTTCCCAAATTCTCAACCTTTTTCGAGATATTAAGGAAAGTATACAAAGTTACCAAAACTTTTTTATGTCTGTTAATAAAATATTTTATTCTAACCCTTCCTTAACTCCAAACGCAACCAAAATTTCAACATATTAGTTTCAATGAAAGTAGAACATGCAGTAAATGTTTCAACTGAATCCCATGATTCTAAGTACCCAAACCAAAAACGGCATTCAAAAATTATTTTTTTATTATTATTTTTTCAGCACCTTTCAAATTGGACGACAGATTTTTGTACCAAATTTCATCAAAATCGGACCATCAGGGAAGCCAGAAATGAGCGAACAGACAAATATATATATATATATATATATATATATATATATATATATATATTTAAATAAATAAATAAATACATATATAAATATATACAAATTTGAACCACCGAAATTTTCTTGTCGGCACTTCCGGATTGTTTCATTGTATCAACCTTATAAGCGGGGTTCCTCCCTATGGGGGAGGGAGGAACCGCGCTAAAACCCTGAACAGAATTATAACCATAAGCATTACCTAACATAAAACACGACATAACTTCCTTCCCGTGTCTAAACTTATCAATTGCTTTGTTGACAGGAAAAATGAACTGCCCCAAGAGAACCTTGAGAATTGAGCAGAAATACCTCTGATGTCAGAAGTCAATCTACGCCGTAAATATGACGTAATTGTCTACTAAAATACGTCTACTATCATCGAAATTAATAACTCATGTCAAGAAAAAATAAAGCTCAATGAAGGAATAAATTGAGGCTAAGATACTGGGATTAAATCCGTTTCTAAATAACGTTTAACGGACTGCGAAGAATGTACTGGATGCCGACTCCAATGAGCTCAATTAATAATGACATGAATTCTTCAGAGGAGAAGTAATTGAGAAGAGTGAGCACAAGCTACGGATTTCAGGCGAGGACAAGTCATCGTCTAGTACGGCGAGACGTTAGCCTATAGCCTCGCAAGAATATCGAAATACAACCTCATGAACGGGTTTCTTCCTAATTTAGGAGGGACAAAACGGGCAACACACAAGAACTGTGTCATTTTGGCACGTTCCCTTTCTTATGACTAGAGACATTTGTCAAGGAATAGAAACAGTCATTGGTTTGTTTTGAATATTCGTGAAAAATTACAAATACATTTCTCATTTTATTACCTTGTTTTACTAAAATACTCATTTTACTGTTAAATGTAATTTAAAAAAAAAATAATGTTCGGTAAACACAGAAAAAAACCGTCCCAATGAACGAAACTGACAGCCAAATACTCAAACGGCAGATTCTAATTCCGAATGTTCAATTTTAATCAAAAGAAATTTTTTCTTATTTTACGTATTCTGTTCTAGTGACAAAAACAATATACTGCTATCAGCAATTACAAAAACAACAAGCAATAAAACACGAAGGGAAACAGACAAAAAGAACCGTTCAAATAAACGAAGCCAACAACTTCAAATGTTTACCCCCCCCCCCCGGATGTCACCTTCCCCTCGAAAATTAATCCAGAATCTTTTTTGCAGGACATTTCCTTCGATGGTTTCTGAAATAGCTTTCTAATGGTTTCATTCGTTTTCTTGCGTTTGAGAACCTATAAGAAGTGTACCCGGAAGCCTACGAACGTAAATCCGTAAACACGATTTATTTGGCGCGAATTTCGCCCATAAAAGAGGATTGAACAGACAAAAATATACATATATATATATATATATATATATATATATATATATTTATATATATATATATATATATATATATATATATATATATATATTTATATATATATATATATATATATATATATATATATATATATATATATATATAAATCGAATCAACACCCCTTGTTACTGTTATCACCCGTAGTTGGTAACAGGAACAACTAACAACACCTAGTGACTACAATGGAACGAATGCAGTTAATGTACTCTGAATGGGAAATAATTTCCAATATTATGAAAAAGCTATTTCTTTTCAGCAATTCCAATCAAACCACTTAGAAATGTCCGTCCCGCAGGAGCTGCATGAATAAGCACATTCCACAAAAGGATAGGAGTCTGGCAAGTAGATGGCTCTAAAACATAAAGATTTGAAAATATATACGTATATATGCAGCGTGTGATAACACAATAGCCACCAATATATTTCATATTTCTCACCAAAACTCAGCATACAACATTCCAATAACGAAAGAAAGGACGATCCGTTGACAAGTAAAATCAATCCATTAGTATTGGGGGTTTATCTGATGCACACGAGCGTACACATAGCGGATTAACAGAACCTTTGTATTCTGTCGCTATAAATCCTGTAACTAACGAGTGGAATTTGGAATACCATCCTACAACCTAAAACTAAACTTTCACCTTTAACCTGTAACTATTGATCCCCTTCAGTATCATTTCTATTTTTTTTTTTTTTTTTTTTGTGTGTGTTTAACGGCCTGTCAACATTAGGGCTCTTAGCGCCGGGCTGTCTACAGGTTGCCGCCCTTTTCTATAACAACAGCAAGTAGTCGGTCACCCATTCAGGTACTGGCGACGCCCGACGTTGTTTAACTTCGGTGATCTACAGGAACCGGTGCATTCAACGTGGCTAAATGAGAAAGGTAAGTGCGGAGTAAGTCAGTATTTAGGTCGCTGGTTACCATCAGTTTAAAACTTCAAAACATGTTATACTTATTGCAGTATAAGTATTCCTTTCCGTATATAAGCAGTATATTCTGCTTTCCTCAAGAATGTGATGAGTTAACGCAAGTCCAACGAGTTAGTACTTTTAGCACTTTCCGATATAATATAGCACCTGAAGTTGCATTCGTGAATGACGATTTGGAAAATGTCTTTAAATCTTTATTGATTGTACCTATTATACACCGGAAATGACGCTTGTAAAAATGTGTGTATATATATATATATATATATATATATATATATATATATATATACAGTGGCTCACAGTCAAAATTATGCAAACCCAGATTTCTATTTCTATTGCTAATTGTTCTCAATTTGTTACTATTTATATGCCTATGCACATGGGGGCAAAATGATTTATTATCATACATTAAGTTTATATAATCAAACTCTATAACATTTATACAAATAGAAAAAAAAATCTTCGTTAAAACTCACAGGAATTGAAGGTTACAGTGAAAAAGATGCAAGGTTTACTTTCATTTAGAAAATAATCATTCTTCAATTTTTAGTGGCATGAGTTTACGAATGTTTTAATCCCTTTTCATTCTTTTAATAAAAACTAAAATAAACAATATGAATACAAGTAATCAGTCTTGTACGAGCATTCGCGTAAAATTGGTAGGTATACAACTATTCCTGAACGAGAAATAGTGATTAACAAATTTAAAATGGGCAAAACAACATGAAATCGTATCAATCAATAGGATTTATGGGACCATTCAACATATTATTGAACGTTTTAAAAAAGAAAACAGAATAATAAGAAAATCTAGAGTTATTACAAAAGAAACGTTCTACCGGCAATGACAAACGTGGGATTTTGTGCCAAAAAAAAAAAAAAATCAAAATTTAGTGCTGCAAAGTTGGCTACATTAGTTGAAAAATGTTTGAATAAAACAGTGTATGCTGAAGCCATTCAGAGTCGTAAGAAAAATGCAATACAATGGTGGAGTTGCAAGGTAAAATTCTAACATCAACGAAAAATATGAAAAGATGCATATTATTTTTCCCAAGAATTACTTAAAGAAGAGATGGACTTCTGGAAAACTGTTTTGTTTTTGGATGTGTGTTTCACACACGTAAGTCGGGCCCTGATAGAACACGTTTTGTCTGGAGAAAAGCAAATTAATAGCTCCATGGGAATAATCTTCTCCTGAAAATCAAACATTATGGTAATCATGTTATGGTTAGGGAGCGTATGGCTGCTTCAGCGGTAGGATATCATCATTTTATGGAGAAAACAATGGATAAACATAAATTGTGACATTCCGAAACAATTATTGCAACCAAGCTTGGAATAATAAATTATTTCGCTTTTTTAGTCATAACGATCCCAAGCATTCTTCTAATCTCGCAAGAGAATGGGTTCATATAATTGCTCCAAAACTATAAAAGCACCCCTCCAATCACCAGACCTCAACCTCATAGAGAATTTATGGAGTTAATTAGAAACAGTAGTGAGGAAACATAATATTTCAAACTAAGACAATCTCAAATAGACTTTTCTAGAAGGATCAGAGAAGATATATCCATCATGCACAGGAAAGCTCGTCCAATTCATGCCCAATTGTTTGAAAGTGATGATGACTAATAAAGAATTGCCTAAGAAGTACGATAATTTAAAATTTTTGGACATTTTCCATTTTGCATAATTTTCATTGTGATCTTAGAATTGTATATTAATGTATAAAGTCCTTATTTAATTTTATGATTTGATCTCAAATAAATTTTTAACTATTGTATATTCTAGCCTGATGATCCTATTTTATTTTTGTAAACAAAGATTTTTCAGAATAAATTGTGGCTTGGTATTAAATAATTTTTTTTTTAAATTAAATATCTAGCAACATTTTGACTGTGAGCCACGGCATATATTAATACGGTGGGGAAGCTTTTGACTTTTCGCGACGAAACCTTATATCCATCAGTCCTATAGCAAACGATTGAACGAGCTCGTTAACCAGCAAAATCGATCCATCCGGAAAGGAGATTTAATTCCGGACCAAAATTACTCATTTTCCCAAACCAACACCAATTACTGTTACATTGCAGCGAAACTCGGTATACGTCATGAGTACATAAAGAGAAAGTCGCGTTGTAAAAATAAACTAAATCGGTCAATTACGAGGCAGGGTTTACTATGGATAAAAATTACATATTAATTTGGCCAAACCGGCCGTTGTACTTCCTTGCATTTAATAGTAAAATGATTATTTTAGTAAAACAATGTAAGATATTGAGAAAGACATTTTTAATTTTTCTCGAAAACCCAAAACGAACAAAGAACTGATTCTTTACATATGCCACTACGGACAATAACGGAAACGCGCTAAGATCACGCAGTTCCTGCGAGTAGAACTTTCCCCCCTTTAATTTTCTACACATAATTACCTATTCCAGTGCTTTAAGTATATTTAGCGCGATGGGATGGATCGTGGAGGTTGCTTTTCTGGCTTGGCTCTTAAGAGCGAGCGAGTATAAAACTAAAAACTTAAATATTATCCAATTTGTAGAGTCACGATCCTCTGACGGCGACGATATGGAAATAGGCGGAACGATGTCTAAACCATGCAAGGAAGACTACTTCTTTTTGTATCTCACAAGTTAAAATAGATCCATTTCTCATCGGTATAGTAATGCAGAGACTGGATTAATATTAATCCGCGGCTAGCTTGAGGGAATCTAGGAGAGCTCCTGTATTAAGTTGTCCGCCAGGCCCCAATCAAGTCCTCACATGATGAATACTTCAGCCAGTCAGCCTTCGATATGCCGAGAGCATATCTCCTAGTTGTGAATAGGATGGGTCTTCCCTGGCAATGTTGTTTTATGTTAACTCTCAAACAGCTGTTCCCTTATAAAGTATGGAATTGAAATTTTATTTAGACCTTCCATAAATAACCACATGCCTCTGCAAGGTAGTCTGTTTGCGGCACGTTGATGAGAATTTTTAAGACTCCAAAAGCGTCACTATGAAAATAAAATAAATGTTTCTTATGAAGGCTTGGAGTTTGAGTTTTCTATTATGTACATATATATATATTTTCTCTTCATAGTATCCCTATGAAGAGTGCATTTATTTTTAACACATGTGCCAATGCCTTATTTGGCATATTACATGTAGTGATTATGTGTTTTGTTACATATTTTATATGGAGATATAAACTTCGATAAGATGATTTACAAAACAAATTTAAATAATGTTAGTTTAAATAAATTAATTGTTTCACTTAATTACAATGATACTCTAATAAGTGAGTAATTGTGACAATAATAAACTATACTTAAAAATAAAAAATATTAAACTAAAATACTATTTCAACCGATGCTGCGGTTTCTCTTGAGCCGGAAGGATATGCAAGAGCAGATATATTGAGATACGTTCATTATTGTTCAAATCTAAACATAAATTCTAATTTTCTTTTTCTACATCCATGTCTATACTTTTGGTAAATTTTGAAAATTCTTCTTTATATTTATCAAATAGAATATTTGGTTGTTCTGGCCAATTGCCACCTTTTAATGCAATAGCTTTTATTAATTGTAATCTGTTTTTGTCGATTAGTGTTCATGAATATATATATATATATATATATATATATATATATATATATATATATATATATATATGCAGTGGATCAAAAAATTATTCATACAATAATTAATTTATTAGTCAATAATATTTTATTTTATTTTTTTAACACACAAACGGCCGATAATAATAACAAATAACATTTCTCATTATTTTGATGCAAAACCAAAAATTATAAACACGCTTAATTCTATTAATAACAAAAAAAGAAACATTGGCATGCATAAAAATTATTCATACACTTAAATAAGGCGTTATGATAACTCTAAAATTGTTTCATGTGCCAACTTGAAATGTTTCAACTTAATACCAATAATTATTTATTTTTTATGAAACAGAACGTGTTATCTAAACATGCGAGACAGTTAAAACCTCAATATTCTAAAATAATTCTTGTGAAATAGATCGCAAATCTAAGGAACTGAGTTCTTATCTTAAACATGAAATCGTTAAACTTCTAAATCAAGGACTGAGTTACCGATGCTTCGTATGGAAGTTGGGATTGTCTTAAGCGACCAAGCAATATAGAATTAAAAAGTTAAAAACCACATAAGTGGAAAATAAAAAAGTCCGTCACGCAGGAGCTGCATAACTAAGCACTTTCCTCAGAATTTGGGTAGTGTAGACTGCTTTCCAGAACAATTTGCTTAAAATGTCCTACATAAATAAAATAAAAACATGAATAGTTCTCTTTTAAATTTGTAATGAGTAACTGATCAATTATTAATTTGCTTCCATAGTAATGTTTACACATGGTACCTATTACACTACGTAATAAATACAAAAAACCTCATATTATCGTATTTTGATCTAACGCAGGAACAGGATACAGTCACTCTAGTGGTAGAAAGCGCTCCTTGCGGCGGCTTTGTGAACCTAGGTCTGGCGGGCTTTTCTATTGAAATATATTACAAATTAAACCCCCGTTTTCCGATTGACCGATTCAGCTCATTTTTACAACACTTCTTTCTCATGAGTTACCCACGACGTATACCGCGTTTCGTTACAATACAGCAGAAATTACGACCGGTATGAGTATATTAGGAATTTGGGTCCGGAGTAAACCCCCCCCCCTTCTAATGAACCGATTTAGTTTATTTTTACAACACATATTTACCTGTAGATTACCACTACGAATACCGAGTTTCGTCGAAATATACCAAAAATCACGGCTGGCAGTGGCGAATTGGTATTGTGGGTCCGGAGAAAACCCCCCCCCCTTCTAATGAACCGATTTAGTTCATTTTTATATCTCACTTTTCTCTCTATATTACCACTACGAATACCAAGTTTCGTTGAAATATAACAAATATTACGGCTGACATAGTTAAATTAGTGTTTTGGGTTCGGGGTAAACCCCCAGTGGACCGACTTTGGTGGTTAACGAACTCGTTCAATCGTTTGCTAATTCAATGCTATATACCAAGTTTCGTGACGAAAAACAAAAACTCTGGCCGCTATCGGGTTAACAGACAGACATATATATATATATATATATATATATATATATATATATATATATATATATATATATATATATACTAGCCGAATACCCGTGCTTCGTCACGGCAGAAAAGTAGTTATTTAATTGCGTTAAATAATGTATCAGCAAAATTAACGCTATACATAATTTTTTGCAGTGTATTATAGCACGGTTTCCGTCATACTATATTTTATACATCAATTGTTAAGTAATCAAAGTATAATGTTTCTTGACACTGGGGCGCTCCAGCCAGTGCCAAGAAACAGATAACCTAGAGATAACCCGTTATCTATAAGTCAGAAGCATGGGCGTATATAAGAGGGAGGGGGCTAAGGGGTCTGCATCCCCCCCTCCGACATTTTGATTTTAATGTAAAAATGTGTCTTAAAACCCTTAAAAATAAATTAAATAAGATCACTTTGTTCATAACAAATATTTAATTTAAGTTGTAATAGCGTTTTATTTGCCTAAAACTATTCGAAGTTCTAAACTGTTAGTATTCCATACCCCGGAAATGGTCTCAGCCCACCCCCCCGAAATTTTCCTAGCCCCCTGAAATTATTTCTGATATACGCCCATGGTTACCAGAAACAACAGTGTAACCAATACAGGTTAAATTTCGTTGCCAATAATACATGTATGTTAAAATTTATGTTTCTCATGTCATTTGGAAAGACCCATTATATTTGCGGGCACGACCATGAGGTGTTCTGACAGGGGATGCTGATGGGTGAGGAGGCAGTGCGAGGGTTCGGGATATTATTACCTCGGATGGACCATCACCAAGTATAGCGAAAACTCTATGGGGGACAAATTGAAATGAACCGCAATTAAAACGGTGATTTTGTCCCTCAAAGCGTAAACTCTATGAGGGACAGTTAATTTCTAATAATTCAAGGTCTGCCATCATAGCTGAAATTAACCTCAATTAGAAATAAAACTATGGAATAGATAATGTAAGGTAACAGCTGTTCTTTATCGTCCTAGCAACGCAGGCTGCCTAGGCTTGCCTTCTCTAACCAACTCTAACTTTAAACCCCCCTAAAAATGCTTAAAAATACGAATATCACGAAAATCCTTTCTTAGCGAGCGCCTACGTTATATAGGGAGTGTCCATGCAAAATTTCAAAATTTTCTGTCGAGCGGTTTGCGCTGGGCGTTGATAGATGAGTGAGTGGTATTTGACAAATATATAGTACTAGCTGAATACCCGTGCTTCGTCACGGCAGATAAGTAGTTATTTTATTGCGTTAAATAATGTTTCACTAAAATTACGTTACTATACAATTCTGTGCAGTTTATTACAGCACGGTTCCCGTCATACTATATTTTATTCAATGTGCGTTAAAATTTAAAAGTTTACTACGTTTCCAAGAAGTCATTTGGTAACACCCAATATATTTACGAGTATTACCAAGGATATAGGCGAGAAGGCATTGCAAGGGTTCCGGATATTATTACCTCACCTGGAAAACCTAAGGATATGCCATACATCACGATTTGACTGGGACTGTCCCGGTATTTTGCAATTGTTTCGGTGTCCCGCCCGATTTTATCAATGTCCCGGAAAAGGCTGTAAGATGTAAAAAGTAATGAATTCATGTTTATAAGAATCTTTTTTAAATCGGTTACTTTTATACAATCAACATTTTTACTACGCTGGAACTACCTACACAGCGCTGCCAGCTGCCAGACACTACTATTTGGCTGAGAGATTTTTTTTAAGAAAATCAAGTAGCAAAAAATGTTCCATTCTTATTTTTAAGGTTTGGGTAGACTAACAGTTTAGGATTCCCCCTTCCCGTTTGTTGCTAGGCTTAAAACTCACCAACCATTTTGCTTATAATTTGTACTCTTTTTATTCCCCCCCAAACTCTCCAAAAATATGGCAAGCCTATCTGACAGGAACAGGCAGAAAAGAAACGCAATTAAAACTCTATGAGGGACAGTTAATTTCTAGTAATTCAAGATCTGCCATCATAGTTGAAATTAACCTCAATAAGAAATAAAACTATGAAATAGATAATGTACGGTAACAGCTGTTCTTTATCGTCCTAGCAACACATGCTACCTAGGCTTGCCTTCTCTAACCAACTCAAACTTTAAACCCCCCTAAAATGCTTAAAAATTCGAATATCAAAAAATCCTTTCTTAGCGAGTGCCTACGTTCTATAGGGAGTGTCCATGCAAAATTTCAAAATTTTCTGTCGAGCGGTTTGGGCTGGGCGTTGATAGATGAGTGAGTGAGTGAGTGAGTGAGTGAGTGAGTGAGTGGTATTTGACAAATATATAGTAGATATATATATATATGTTTGGAACGGCTTCTTTCTTCATGGAATTCATTCCCTTGATAACCACCGAGGACGACACATAGCAGCCTGAAGAAGTTTGAGATGAACCCGACGAAATATTGCGATGGAGAGAGGAGCGACACCGCTGGAGAAAGAAGCCGTTCCAAACATACATGTGATACCCAGCGATGCAATTTAAAACAAAATATATATATATATATATATATATATATATATATATATATATATATAAATAAATTTTAACGGGGGTCATTTTCCGTGTATACTAGGTAGGATCGATAAAGATTTGAAGAAATTTTTCACAAATTCCGTCATGAGTCCAGCCTCAATAGCTACTTTCCTTCGGGGGAAAGTGCTAAAACACACGGACAGAAAACATTCGGTGTGTGTATGATTCCCGTGAAATCGTGCAGAAAGCTGCAAAAAACCCTCAAATTATTTGCTCCTGATCTAGCAGAGCACATCGCATCATGTTATGGGAACCCTGTAACACCTTAAATGTGAAGGACTGGCTACATAAAGGGGGATATAGTGGTAGAGGAGATCAAAAAATACCTTTTTTAAATTCGACAAAAAATAATTAAGTTTTTCCGGGATCATGAGAAAAAACTACTTTAATTTTAGAAAAATGTGTTGTTTTTGAACGAAAGGAAGCTCAATGATTACAAATCCCTCGAACAGAGATTTTTTTGGAGGCAAAAGAGCAAAGGTTTCGAAGCAAAACATCTCCAACCTACTGAGAAGCAAGGCAGGAGTAATACCATGGTTTGAGGTTGCATGAGCGCCAGTGGAGTAGGCGAACTATCAGAAATTGATGGTTATTTGAATACTGAAAACTATGTGAGTGTGTTGCGAGGTAATTAAAAAAAAACGTGCAAAAGGTAGGAATAGGCAGCACCTATTTGTTCCAGTACGTCAGTGATCAAGCATACCGGGGGAAAAACAGAATGGCTATTGTACAATGTTCGGCAAATGCTGCAAACCCCACCTCGATCACCAGATCTTAACATCTAAGAACATTTATGGGCATTATTGAAGTTAATAATTTCAAAAAGTTCATGTTCTTCAGGGAAAGAATTAATTTATAACCTTCAATAACTTGGGCCGAAATCGACTCTCAGGAGAATAACGAACGCATTGAAACAATTCCCAGGGGACTTCAAGCTATCATGAATCAGAAAGGGTATCCTAGTAAAGGAGGGGAAGGGGGTTTAAGTACTGAAAATGTTTTAGTAGAATCTTTTTTTTTTCGTTTAATAAATGTATGAATAATTTTTTTGCTTATAAAATTTTCAAATTTTGCCCTCTTTTAAAACAATCTGTTCATATTTTTCGTTAAAAAAAAGAACAACAAAAATTAGTGTATGAATACTTTTTTGCCCCACTGTATACACATATATATATATGGCTGTCAAACGTGGTCTTTAAACTTAAAGAGTCTCGAAAAACTAGAAAGAACTCAGAAGGCTATAGAAAGAAGAATAAAAGGAGTTCACACACACACACACACACACACACACACACACACACACACACACACACACACACACACACACACACACACACACGGACACAACACAAGCATGCAAGCACGCACGCACGCACGCACACACACACACACGGACACAACACACGCACGCAAGCACGCACGCACGCACACAGACACACACACACACCCATACACAAATACACAATTCAGTATCATACCAAGTATTCATTTATTTCTAAGTTCGCTACTGTTTACAAGATTAGGTTCGTTATCAGAATCGTCTCTAATGATTTTATCTAAAGTTTCATGACTTCTTGATTTATATGTTCGCCGTTCTGCTAATATATACATACTTTCCTGATAGTTGTACTGACTGGTAGTTGATGATATAAAAAATTAACGAATGGATAAGCCCAGTGTAGCCAAAGCTACAACGAGTTATGGGAGTTCCATGTTTTCAAGTAATGCTGGGATGTGTTTTGAGTTGATCTTATTTCACTTAATCTGTTTTGGTTAATTATTATGTAGTTTACAGCTAATCGCCCAGTTGCTAGCTCTAAATCCACATAAATAAATAAATTATGTAGTTTACCAGACAATTTTCTTATTTGCGATAACCCCAGCGCGTAATTGTGTTCGTTCGTGTTTTTACTTGTGATTTGTGGTTTCTTTTAACATCCTAATTAACTACAGCTATTACAATAGAACGGTAATTATAACACGATCAGGCTGATATTGACCTAGATTTAATATGTCGGCTGTCAAAAATTCAACTAATAACCTTCACTGACGAGGATAACTAATGAGAAGTCATGAGCCCAAGAATGATCGAGTATTTGGTGGTTTGGAGGCTGTTCCTGATAAATTGTTGCTCCGGTCTCTTCATAAGAACCTTCTTTTTTATTTTCTTTTTCTTTAGTTGGATCGACGGAAAACACGAGCACCACCAGGAATCTTCAAATATTGAGACTTCGAAATACTCTTACCTTGAAGGAAATTAGTAATTTCCAAATCAAGAGCAATATTTTTTTGTGCATGTTTTATATACATATTTGTTACACGTATACATACTGTGGAGGTTATTTGAAAATGCTCAGTTTTTTATAGTGAGGGGCTTGGCTATTTGGTGTAACCTTTTCCTTTCGTTTCCCCAGATTCGCAGTTTCTTATTTTTCAGGCAAAATTGAAAATTAAAAAGCCTAAGCCTCGTCATACAGAGTATAAGGTAAAAAAAAATTAAGACTCGTGTAATGGTTGGGATTCGGCTAGAAGAAAAAGTCAGATTTTTTAAACAAATCTATATTGCGATCGTTTCGGATGCTCTTTGGTAGCCTTAATCAGAATTAAATGCCTACATAAGAGAGGAAGATTACATTAAATTTTAGGTACCATGGAGCTATGAAAAATCTGACGTTTTCTCTTAGCCGATCCCAACTATTCCTTGACTTCTTACCACTTCAATTGCTAATTATCTTCATCTCATTAAAAAAGAAAAATATTTACTCTTGGGAGGCCCGGTGGCCGTGAGTGTTAAGGGGTTCGATTCCCACTATGAGGTGGTGGAAAAAAGAAAAGGCATCAGCCCCTTCCTGGCTAGAAAAGGGAGGTAACCTATAGATAACCCGTCCTAAAATTCGTAGTTGATAATAATGGACGTTAAAATTTAAATAAGTAAATTTACTCTTGACCCGAGAAAATGGTAAACCCTTGTAAAATTGAAAATAGAGCGTCCATCAGACACTATAATTATGATTACATACAATTTAATACTTTTATATAAAGGACTATACGTTTCGAGGTGATTGAAATTGTAAAACGGCAAAGAATGTTTTTTTTTTTTGTTTTTTTATACTGTTAATAAACAGTATGGATGAAGTCGGTCAGTCATCGCAGTATTTGTGGATGGCTCTTTGATGCCTTTGGTGGCTTTAGGAAATAAAGGAATGTTATGTTGGGAAATGTCGTTATTGGTTTTACTTTATGAATCGGGAAGGCCAACAACAAACCAGCTAAACTAATAATAAAAGTTCCCACTTTTTTTCGCGTTTTCCATTACTAATCACTTTGAATTGGAAAAAAAAAGATCCATGCTCATAGTAACTAGTAAGGAAAACTGACGTGCATATACAGTTTCATCGCCAAGTACGTTATCAAAATAAATATACAAAAGTCATAAACAGTTTACTATAATTATTTCGTCTTCGTAACAACAGTGTACATATTACGTAAAAGATCCTGAATATAGTTGACAAATCAAAGAATGAGATATATATTGTTTCTGTTTTTAGAACATTCATAAGCTTATTAAATTTAATTTAATAGCAACTAAAGTGTTTGCTGGAGGCCCGGTGGCCGTGAGTGTCAAGGCGTGAGCACTTAAAACTCCGTGCCAAAGGTCGTGGGTTCGATTCCCACTATAGGGTGGTGGCTTTTCCTTAGAAAAAAGAAAAGGCATCTGCCCTATCCTGGCTAGAAAAGGGCGGTAACCTATTGATTAGTTAATAATAATGGACGTTAAAGTTAAAACAAATAAAGTGTTTCACTTATTTATACTTCTCACAATGTCACAGCATTAATCCAATTCGGAATAGAGGTTTTTCTAATAGAATATGTCATTTGCAAACCCACGATGAGTAGAGTGTGTGTATGTATTTATTACATGTATTATATATATATATATATATATATATATATATATATATATATATATATATACATATATGAAGTATAATTTATATATTGTACATTATAATTCCATGAATAGCAGACGTAGCTCCTAGTTTTAAAAAGTTCATTTATTTATTTTATTTTGTTAAGCATACCTATATGTTTATAAATATGACACAAACAAAATTGGAGTAACATCAAACTTCTTTGATGGAACATCCTCTTTTAATAAAGGAAGAAATACACAAAAATGTCAATTTTCTTTGAATTTAGGATGCAGGAGTTACAATACCAGACACCCAAACGAATTGCTAACCATGAACAAGTGAGGGTTTCTTTTCTCATAGATGGCTATTTCATTGTTAAAGATTTGTAGACTCACAAAACACTTCTCAGCAGATTTTTAAAATAACTTATGTAATACTTCTTTAAATTTTAAAATTCATAATATTTCGCTACTTAGCTGTAAATCGAATCCGAACTGAGTCCTGACTAAGTGGGTTTAATATCTTCGACAAATTTTAACGAATTCCAAAAACATGAAGTTATTGAGAACACGGAACAGAATTTCCTGTTCCGTAATTCCCTACAATGAACACCTAACTGTAAAATACTTGATAGAATTATGGCGTTGTTCGTTCTGGAACCTATGAATCTGGAGAATTCTGGCTTGTTTACTTGTATTAGACTCAGGGCCGCCAAATCTCAGAGCCGGGCCCGGGACCAGATCACGGGCCCCTACTTCTCAGAGCCAGAATGAAAATTCTAGTACTTTTTTATAGGACTTTGGGCATTTTAAAATTATTTTCATCTTTAGTTTTAAGCAAAATGAGAACAAAAGCCGACAATCGGTGCTGCAAAGGTCACTTTCGGTACTTTTTTCCAATTAGCGAGGATCGGCCCGGGCCCCCACGGTGCCTTGGCCCGAGACAACTGTACCCGGTTGTCCCCCCCATGTGGCGGCCCTGATTAGACTAGTATCCAGCCACCATATCTTGAAATGTGGGCCAATAAATCGTATATTCTGTTGAAAAATGCTGTGTTATTCTATTAAACAATTCTATGTATATTCGGTTAAATATTTCTGTTTTTTTTTTTTTTTTTTTTTTTCAAGTTTATTCTTGGGTAAGAAAGTAGAGTTAAGAATGAGACGAGGTTGGCCGGTAAGCGAAGCGTAGCCCAGCAGCCACATCCGGCTTCCATTCAGATCTACCCCCTTCCTTCCAAGGGGGTCCGAGGTCATATCGGAGTCGGACCATCCCTAAGAAGGCATCCATAAGAATCAAGAATTAAAAATCAGAAAGTACAACCGACAACAGCTTCAAGGGTTTCCTATTCGGAACTGCATCTACAAGAGCAGAAGAGAAATTACTCGGTGCGCAAATAGTAAGGGTTCGGTCATTGTAGGTTTTAAAAATAAAAATGAGTTTTTATCTTCGTCTTCTCTATGAGGAGAGGATTAACTGTACCATTTGGAAGTCGATATGTCAATGGAGAGACATTACAATACCAAAAGCAAATAACACCAAAGAATTGTGAATGTATGAATGACACTGTATTCTAATAATTTAAAAAAAAAAAATCCGACTCTGACATCTAAGCTTATTTCCATGACGTCCTTATTCCTGGAGTGAATTAAAAATCGTGGAATAGACTTACTTAATATTTTGCGAAAAATTTGAACGTTGACCACCATTTCTAGTACGAACTACAAATACTCCACACATTCTCCCTGTAATTAAATCCGGCTACCTCAGGTGGTACAGGAAACTTTGACATTTTGCTTTCACCTAACGAACAAGCATCATGAACCACCTGAGTAAGCCGGGTGTAATGCCGGAGAGAATTTGTGGTTTGAAATACCTCACCGCTGGTGATATCGTCCCTACTATGTCAAATTATCGAATATGAAAAATCTCGTTTTTCAGATTCGAGACTTTCCTCTTGGATTGTGGACTACAAGGCTTGTCGCTAATTGTCGCAACTCTAACCCCTTTAGAATAGCCTTAAATAAAGTATCAAATAAGACCATTTTTCAATATACTACATCGTCAATAGATAGGATATGTTAGTTCCCTATTTTGCTCTGATTTGCATATACGATAGTTTGACATGGTAGGGACGATATATGCCGGGAAGTAGAAGGAAATAAACTCAACTAATACGAAGTATAAAAGGTAAAATACTAAATCAAGTACCCTTATCCCAGATTTATACAAAATCGGACCAAGTATGTGGGCATGCTTTTTCGTAAGCTGAACAAATATATTTACATATACAATGACTGAACTACTCATGTGATAGGACTCAACATCTAGAAAGAATGTATACATACTTCAGAAATAGAAACAAATTTCACGGACTATGACAGTAGAGATGATTATCCTTGATTTACGAGTATATATGAGGAACTTGGTATCAAAGTTGGATAACTCCATTTTTTTCAGTTTTGAGATTTTGGTCGATTCATAAAGAGCTTTTTATGCTGCATTCGGTTTTACAACTGTTTTGCATTAACAGACAGACCTTAGGTAAAATAGCATGTATTTGCACCGTTCAGAATCAAAATATGGACAATTCCAACACAGTTTGGTTTAAAAAAATGACAACTCCTTCAGTAGCCAATGAGAAGCTTGCATTCATGCAATCTGCTCCCATCATGCACTGCAAATCCATCATGGCTGAATGTTTATAGTTACTTGTAATAAGTACATTTAGCGATAATTCTTATAAATAACTAGCTGTTATCCGGCTCACTGTGGTGCCGAACGCCGGATTTTGGGACAAAAACTGTAGGTGCTTGAATCTTTCTGATTTAGGTATCATTTTTGTGCCGAGTCGGATGAGATCACTACCAATTCTATAGAATAATTATTTTAAAGATAAACGGGTTTTGTATAACAAAAACCGTGAAAAACAACAAGTATTCAATTTGAAAAATTCATATATTACTCAATTGGTAGATCTATGTATCCTTCCAAACGTATTTTCAAGACCTTAAGTGAATAAATTAACAACTAATGCAATATCTACTGGTAACTGTTCTCGTCATATTCCTCTTTATTCAAATTTTCGCGTATAACAAATAAATATTGACAGTTTCACACTAGATATTAGATAGATCTCACCGTTAAAGTTCAGTTATTCGCTATCACAAACTTTTCAACAACTTTCTTCAGAAAATAATAATGGTTAACTCCTTTTTCGTAAAATAATCGCTAATTGATAACTTCATTTTATTAAGCTGTGCACAGGTATGGCTGAGTACGGCGATGAAAATTATAGGACAGCAACTTCAATACATGTACTTTTAGGTAAAACTGTGCGAAGAGGATAGCTACGTACCACTTTTTTTTTCCAAACCGAATAAAGTAAGGATAATTTAGTTTCATTACACATACTTATCTTTACAATCTATCTGTACAATCAAAGCGCGGTGCGCCATACTACACCATAGTTGACGTGTAAGAATATCATGAAGTCTTTGCGAAACATGGAGGATTGAAAATTGTGGAAAGAGATTGGTTAGCACAGGACTGGAGACAAGAAGCTAAGGTGGTGGTAAAGCCAACTAGACATGCGCGCCGAGGCTGAATTTCCCGGCGGCGGCGCGCCGGACTAAAATGGTCGGCGGCGGCGGCACGCGCGGCGTGGGCTATTTTTTTTAACCCCCAAGGGAGACGTTACAATTTAAATTGTAACGTTTCCGGGACATTGATAAACCAGGGTGGACCAGAGACAAGAGACAAATACCGGGACGTATGGCAAACATATATATGTTTGTTCGCTACAAAATATCTCTACAAAAATGGTTCTAAAGACATTTTCGATGGGGTGATGTCAATCGGAGAAATAAGGGCTTAAAACTTCGAAAGCGTTTGTATTGTTCTTTCGTGGGGGGGGTCGGTTTGTTTATCTCACTTTTTAATTGATTGTTTTAAATTTAAATTATCAGTAAAATTAGCCTTTTCGTAAAAGGAAGTAAGAAAATGAGAAACTTAGTGTTTTCGCAGGGTAATCGTTGTTGCGCCGTAAAAATGGTCAGATTTTGATGAAATTTGGTACAAAAATATTTTTCTTAATTTGAAAGGTCGAATTCATAAACCAGCTGAATCTGTTAACCGGAAGATGGTTTTTGGAGCGAAAAAAATCGTAACGTTCACGTTTTCGAGTTCATATGCTTGCAGGTACTCGTTTTATAGATTTCTTAACGTAGAACAACGAATAAAAGCATTTTAAAGCGATATCTGTCCCCGTTTTGAGAAAAAATAAAATACCTCGTTTTCCAAAGTAATTTTCAGTTTGGGTACTCATAAACGATTAATTTAGTTGAAACTTGGTCCAGACGTTTGATATTCATCTAAACTAAGGTAGATACATTTTGGTTCCGTTTGGAGTTAAGGAAGTACAAGAAATAAAATATTTCATTAGCAGACTTGAAAGGTTTTGGGATTTTCTTATATCTTACATATCTCGAAAACGGGGGAAAATCGTGGTAAGTGGAAGGTGGAAATTCGAAAGCTCACTAAATTCCTTACAAAAAAGGTTCAAATGTAATTTTTGATGCGCCGATGTCAATCCGAGAAATAGATGCTTAAAACTTCAAAATTGTTAGTTTTGTTTTTTTCAACAGGGTTTTGTCACTTACCAAACGTTTTAATTGGTTATTGGTTTTTCAATCGCATTTAATAGTAAAATTAATGTTTTAATAAAATAAAAAATGAGAAACGTATTGGTAATAGTGTTTCCCTTGGCAAACCTTGAGAAGGTAGGGGGAGTCATTTCCGCTTAGAATATTATCAGTTTCTTGTTTTGGAGCCTTAAATCTTCTTTCTCTTTGAGATTCATTTTAAATTTTTCACGAAAGATCAAAACCTACCAACAACTGCTTCTACAACTTAGCTAATGACACTAGGGATATGAACGGAACCGCGCTAAGATGACACAGTTCCTGCGAGTCTGACTTTTGTTTTTCTCTTCTATTGCGAGGTTTTCAAAATATCTCCCACAAAAGCCGGATTTATTTTTTTGAGTTAAATACCATTTTTATATACCTAAAATAATTTTATTTTCCGCTTTTTTCCAATCAAATAGCACAACTCACAAGCGTTTACTCGAAGACAAGGTAAGCCAAAAATGGCGGCAGGTTACCACGCAGTACACTCGCTGTTTTCCTACCCTAACCCACCCGCTATACCCTTTCGTCCAGTATTGCCAACGAAATCGGCGCGCCGACTGACTAAGCTCGGCGGCGGCGCGCCACTCAAAACCCGGCGTGGCGTAGCGGCGCCGGCGCGGCGCGCATTTCTAAAGCCAACCCAATGCCATCACTTTCCGCTTTCCAGATGTAAGCGCTTCCTATTTAAAAGATCCAAGATCCACAGGAATATACTAGCATCTGGTGAGGTAACATACAACAAAAATATCGGTAAATTTATGTCCGTAACAAAGAAGGCCAATCACTTCTAGAACTTAATCCTGCACTAATTCCCGTCGGCTGTAGTGTCAACCCCAAGTAACTTGCAGATATTAAGAATCTCTTGTCCAAGCAGTTTGGAGAAAATTGGCAAGAAAGAGACCGTTTTGGCAGTGGTACCGCAACCTCACAGCACAGAGTGAAACTGCTAATGTTATCAACAGTGGACACTGTGAGTGTATTGAGTTAAAGAGTGCAGATTTTCATGAACTAGTACTTTCTAAGGCGTGAGAATAATTCATGGTTTTGTCAAACCATGCATTTAAATCAATTTTTTCATGTAATTTCTAACTATATGATTTTGTTTTAATACATTAGACATAATTACATTATATTAAAATACCCTCGTGCATATCGAATTCATATTTGGTTTCAAAAGAGGATTGATTCAATTTTAAAATGGCTCTCTTTGGCTTCAAAAACAGACAACTCCATGACTTGGTTTCAAACATGGACAACTCCACTATTTAAAGTGTATTTACTGCCTTAAATCTCATATAATTTTGTAATGCCTTTGAAAAACTGTTTTTGGGGCCTAGAAGAATAACATATAAAAAAACCACCATGATACTGACAACCATATCGCGGATCTGGTTTTTTACCTCAAAAACCTCTGGTTTTAAAAAAATCAAAAGTGGAATTGCCCCACTTTGATACCAGGCTCCCCATATTACCATAATAGTACTTTCAAAATATATTTATTAGTATTTATAGATAGATTATTTATATTTATAGTTTTATATACCTACCTAAACCGGAGTCGAGGTCCAATCTTCACCGGGAGAAGACGTGTTTGCGGAGTGAATAGGATTGCCGAGTCCTAGCTTCCTCGGCACAGCTAAGTCTTTAAATAAGCCAGCTCATTTATTATTATTTTTCATTATTTATTGTTTTATTTTAAAAGAAAAAATTAGTTTATTTACTTACTGAAAGACGGCAGTTGCGTCTTTCTACAAACCTTTTTATTTAAAATATACTATACTTTATTTTAATTTTCCCCAATTTAATTTATTTATATAAAAAACTCCATTGAATATCCTTTACAGTGTGTGTGTCTCTTATTCATTTTATTCAGGTATCCTTGATAAACTAAAAATTCTATTAAGGGTATCACATAATCATGAACAAACCCCCCGACATTCACTCGCCT
This sequence comes from Gonocerus acuteangulatus, assembly GCA_946811695.1. Classification (NCBI taxonomy): domain Eukaryota; kingdom Metazoa; phylum Arthropoda; class Insecta; order Hemiptera; family Coreidae; genus Gonocerus; species Gonocerus acuteangulatus. The sequence goes on along the minus strand of OX328123.1, from coordinate 100,150,081 downwards.
CGTAAGAAAAGGCCCAAACGAAATTGGAGTAAAATTGATGATTTTGAATTGAGTCAGACAATAGGAAAAAATGAGAATAAAAATAAATTCTTAATTATAGAGAGAGCAGAGGAGGATGATCTTAAAACGATCTCTCCATTCTTAATGTTTAAAACTATAAATAGTTATTGTGGGGAACCTAAAAATGTAAAAAAACTACGTAACGGCACAATACTCGTTGAAACGAAAACTAAGGAACAATCTGATAAGCTCTTAAAACTTACAGATTTTGGGCCAAATATAAAAATATGCGTCAAAAGTCACGAGAAGCTAAACCTTAGCAAAGGGGTAATTTTTTGCCCGGATTTGGATGCGGTGGAAGAGGCAGAAATTTTAGCTGAATTAAAAAATGATTATGTTAAGGAAATAAAGCGAATAATCTCAAAGAAAGGTGGAATCAAGCACAAAACAAATTTATACATACTCACTTTCTCCCTTCCAACTCTACCTGAGAATATTAAAATAGGTTTTAGTAAAGTAAAGGTAAAAATGTACGTACCTAACCCTATTAGGTGCAGGAAATGTTTAAAATTGGGGCATTTCGCAGACACGTGTTCGAACCAACACTTATGTGCTTTTTGTGCAAGGCCAGAACACAAGGGTATGCAATGTGAAACCATAGTACCTCACTGTGTCAATTGCAAAGAATCGGGCCACCAGAGTATGGATGGTAAATGTCCTCGATTCTTGGCAGAAAAACAAATTAAGTGCATACAATTTCGAGACAAGGTAACTTACTTTGCAGCAAAAAAGATTTATAAAGAGAGTAATCCTACAACTGGTAATAGATCATACTCCGATATGGTGAGGAACGGTCGTAAAGGTGTAGATGTAGGTTGCCAAACAGATAAGTATATTTCTAAGGAAAGTAATACCATTACACTCATTAAGCCTAATTGCAGAGAGATTGTAGGCTCGACTGGATTAACTCTCCCCTCCCTCCTCCCAGGTCCTTCACAGGGCAGCGGGCTTACCCCTCCCGCCCCTCTCCATCGCTCTCTTCCCTCCCTCCCAGAGACAGGGACTTCCCCTACAACCCCTCACCCTGTCTCATGTCCACCCCCCCGCCTCTCCCACTGCCCCTCTTCCCTCCGTCACTCCCTCTCCCTCCCTTGTCACCACTGTCACTCAAACAAATGTTGAGTGCGGGAGCGGCAGTTTAGATACATTTAAACCCCCCCTTCCTAAGCGCCCGCCTTCGGCAAGGGTAAAGAAAAAACAAAGTAAAGCAAAGGATGAAAGTAAAGATGATATGGACACAAACTAACTAACTCTATTATGATGAAACAAAAATTGCTTTCTTACTCAAGACATACAGACATAAATAAACATTTAATTTACAAATTAATAGAACATGCGCTTATCAGATATCATCTGTATATATATTTCATATTTCACACATTATCTTTAAATAATCTTCTTACTCCAAGCACAGTTACTTTAATTCCTTCTGGGCCCTATACTTGTTATATATCATTCGCACAAACAAAAGTCTCATCATATGCAATTTCCAAATTAAATACTCACAAAATAAATACTATTAACAGTACATACCTATGGTATTTTAAGATAAAATATTACAATTGTAACAATGAAGCTTTCGCAAAAATAAGGAGCTACTCATTTTTAATAAGTATTAAGTGTAAAATTTCTGTGTTAGTTTATTATCTGTTAGGTAGACACGCCATGCAAAAATCATGCTAATTATAAGCTGGAATTGTAACGGCATCAGAACTCAGTTCGAAGAAATGAAAATTCTCCTTAGTGATTCTGACCCAGCTGCAATATGCCTACAGGAGACCAAGCTCACTCCAAACATAAACTTGAGCATCAAAGATTACAGAGTGTACCGAAGAGATAAAGAAATAGAAGAAGACCAACATGCACAGGGAGGAGTTGCCATTGCCATAAAAAGACATCTTTGTTCTGAAGAACTTGAAATAGCCACACCGTTACAAGCTATTACAGTAAGAGTAAAATTCCCGATGGGCATGACGATATGTAACATATATTTACCACCTAATGAAAGAATCAATGAAGCCGCTTTACTACAATTGATAAACCAATTCCCGCCTCCGTATGTCGTAGTAGGAGATATGAATGGGTCTCATCAATCCTGGAGTTGTGGTGTTGTCAATTCAAGAGGGAACACACTCCGAAGGATAATGGACCTATCAGATTCTTATCTTCTAAACACAGGAGACATGACTTACATATGCCCCAGGACCGGAACACTTTCTGCAATAGATTTAGCTTTCTCTTCGCCAAATCTTGAAAACCATTTGACATGGGGGGTATGCCACCAACAATATGGCAGTGACCATTTCCCCATAAAATTATCATTCAATAACGAAATAAGACAGCCAAGAAATCACCCAAGATGGATAATTGAAAAGGCTAATTGGGACGAATTCCGAAATAACATAACTAATCACATACAGGAAACCAACCATGAATCCGTTAAAAACTTCACACAAATAGTAGTGCAGTCAGCTGAAAATTCCATTCCGAAGAGTAAAGGATTGCCAAAACCAAATCACGCCCCATGGTTCGATGACGAATGCCGCGCCGCAGTGAATCGGAAAAACTCTGCACTACGTAAATTCCAATCCAACTCTACAATGGAAAACCTAATAACTTATAGCGTGTCAGGAAAGTACAAATCAGAGACCCCAATCCTTAACCTAAACGATGAAATAGTCTGTGATGATCAAGCTCTGTCAGAGGCTTTTGCGAATCATTATGCAGCCATCTCAAATACACAGATTTCAGATCAAGTAGATAACACTACTTCACAAGAAATAGACTTCAGATCCAATAGAAACCGACGGCCTTCAACTACATGAATACAACCAACCGATAACTCCATGGGAACTACATAAAGCAATAGACGAGCTCAAACCTTCAGCACCAGGTCAAGATGAAGTCCATAACCTAATGATAAAAAACCTTCCCCTGCCCGCAAAAACTGCACTTTTAAAAATACTAAATAGGATTTGGGAAACTTCGATTTACCCAGACGAATGGAGAGAATCACTAGTCATCCCAATATTAAAACCGGGAAAAGATAAATTTTTAATCAATAGTTACAGGCCTATTTTACTAACCAGCTGTCTCTCCAAATTACTTGAAAAAATCATAAATAAAAGACTAATGTGGGTGATTGAAAAATACAACTTACTAATAGACAATCAATGTGGGTTTCGCAAAGGCAGGTCTACAACTGATGGGCTAGTCACAATGGAGGCCGAAATATACAACACTTTTATACAAAAGCAAGAAGCAATAGGGATATTCTTTGATTTAGAAAAGGCGTATGACACGATAAACAGAAGCTCTATTTTAAAAGCGCTTTACGCATGGGGTGTCAGGGGCAATTTAGGTAATTTCATCAAAAGCTTTCTGGAAAGAAGATATATCCGAGTCAGAATAAGGGATAAAGTCTCCGATGTCAAAGAAACATTGTTTGGTATTCCTCAAGGTAGCGTTTTAAGCTGTACACTCTTTGCCATAGCCATAAATTCAATAGCTCAATCTATTCCCAGATCCATAAAATATTTCCTGTTTGTAGATGACCCCACAATTTTGCTGAAATTCAGAAGTCTGAATTGGGCTCAGCGAATTCTGCAAAATATATTAAATAATCTCCAAATCTGGGTAAAGGAAAACAACCTTCGTTTCTCGATCGAGAAGACCAGGTGTGTATTGTTTTCCAGGAAGCGAACTCCTACTCAACATCCAACATTATATTTAAATGGAGACATTCTCAATTTCCATGAAGATGCTAAATTTCTGGGCCTAATATTTGACAGGAGGCTAACCTGGAAGAACCATATTCTAAATGTCAGAGACCAATGCTCCCAACGATTGAGAATCATGCGAGTCCTATCCAACACTTCATGGGGCGCAGACCGCAAATCCATGCTAACTCTCTACAATAGCATTATCAGATCCAAAATAGACTACGGGAGTGTAGTCTATTCATCGTCAAAAACCAGCCTCCTATTACTACTTGATTCAATCCACCACAGAGGCATCATGCTAGCAACAGGTGCCTTCAGAACCAGCCCTATTGTTAGCTTATGCGCTGAAGCTTCTGTCCCTCCACTTGTGTTCCGACGCCAAGTATTGGTGAACAACTATATCTCAAAAATCAAACTGCAACCCCGGAATCCAGCATATAATTACATTTTTCATCCAGAACACCCCAGACTATACGACAACAAACCGTCTCACCCAGCACCCCTTGGTATTCGATATCGACGAGTGGCAACTGACATACATGACATTCAAATGGAGCTACCCGATATCACTCAAGAAACAGCGCCATGGAATAGCCAACCTCCCAAAATTGATTGCAAATTCCGGTCACTAGACACTAATTATGAAATGGGTAAAATATATTCCTACTTAAATAAGCATCAAGAATACAAAAAAATATACACGGATGGTTCTAAACATAAGGAACATGTTGGGTACGCAGTAATCCACGAAGATTTAACGATGAAATATAAGCTACCACCATACACCTCTTTACATACTGCTGAACTCCAAGCAATAAGTACAGCTCTATATATTTCCATAAGTAGCAATCATACACAGTTTTTGATCTGCTCTGACTCTCTGTCTGCCCTGCAAAGTATACAAAACCCCCGAAAACCGCAATCAATCATAAATAAAATCTATTCTTACCTACAAATTCTAAATGACCTAAAGAAATCAGTTAAAATGTTATGGATACTAGCACACTCAGGAATATTAGGCAATGAGGCAACTGATAAAGCAGCAAAAGAAGCTGCGCATATGGACGGCCCTGAACTCAACATCTATGAAGCTAATGACATGAGCACGTGGCTAAATAATAAGGTCTCTCTGAGTTGGGACTCAATGTGGGCAGAGGTGCCCCCCACGAACAAATTGAGAAATCTAAAAGACTCTCCAAGAAAATGGCAGAGCTCCTTCAGAAGCAATAGGAGGGAAGAGGTGGTGGCAACCAGGCTACGTATAGGCCATACAAATTTCACCCACATCCATTTAATAACAAAGGATTCCCAACCACAATGTGGTACATGTCAAGTCCCTTTCTCAATTCTGCACCTTATAGAAGAATGTCCTTCTCAGCAGTCTGTATTTGAAGAATAAGGAGTTCCTCGAAATATAAAATTGGCCTTAGAAGACTCTCCCCAGGCAATAGATAAAATCATCCTTTTACTGAAGCATCTATCTCTATTCAATAAACTATAAATATCATGTCGACTGTTAATATAATTAGCATTTAGCAACAATAAGTAATTATCGTTATTAGTAGTGTTATAAGTAAGTATTATTATTATTATAGTGAATTAATCAGTATAATCAGCAGCTGGTTTTATTTTTATTTTTATATTCGTTAAAAATGTGTAAATAGAACTCAGTAATGCTGTAAGGAACCAATTGTATACAAACCAAGTTAAGTTAATGTATGCAACTGTAAACAACCATAATATTTGTATATTTGTACAAAAAAAAAAAAATAAATAAAAATAAAAAAAATGAATATGCACAAGCGTACAGACAGTTAGTATAGATTGTATGTGTAAACATTCCAAAAAAAAAAAAAAAAAAAAAAAAAAAAGTCCATAATACATAAAAAATCCAGCCAGATATTTTACCCGGCCAGATAGATGAAAAGAATGTCTCCATACTGAATCCAGAAACATTTAGTTGACTCCAAGACAGCATGAAGAATATTAGCAGGAAAGATCACCGTACATTCAATCCGTTTCCACATCCAGACAATGAAGAAAACTTACTGCCATCGAAAAAGCGTAAATAAAAGAATTGAGAAGATATGGTCGACCGTTCGGAAGTAGGAAGCGTTGATCGTCGGGGTTTCGGTCAGTGTTCTTATTCAATAAAACACATTTTATTTGCTAAAATGTATATTTATTGCCGCCAACGTTTCGGCTTGCTATACAAGCCATCTTCAGGGCTGTAAAAACATATATGGTACAACAATGGTAAGGACAAAAAAAAAGGCTAGAAACATTAACATAAATATGAGTACCTATATGCTTGAAAATATAAATATAAATATATATATATATGTATATATATATATATATATATATATATATATATATATATATATATATATAGTATAATAATAGCAATATAAATAAATATACATGTATATGGTATCCAAGCGAATACAGTACAAGTGTCATAGTAACATACCTATTGAGAAGATTGAGAACTGTCCCGTTTCAAGAAGAGAACATTTCTGAAGACTGGAAGGATGGGGCAGGGCTAGACAGGAGAGGATGGGGGGGAGGGGGTGGAGAGAAGTGGAGCTGGGAGTAAGGACGGAGAGTAAAGACCGCGGTAAAGATAAAGGACTTGCCGATGGATATTGCAGGTACAGGGAAGGATTGGGCCAGGGCTAGACAGGAGAGGATGGGGGTGAGGGGGTGGGGGGAAGTCGACCTGGGAGTAAGGACAGAGGGACGGCGGTAAAGATAAAGGACTTGCCGATGGGTATTGCAGGTACAGGGAAGGATCAGACGGTGTGTGGGAATAGGGCAACGAACCGGGTGGGATTACCTAACGGGAGGTTTTGAGGATATGGAAAATGTTGGAATAGGTTGAGGAGATGACTTCTTTGTCAATTTTGTCATTGACGGGATTGTTTTCTAGATGGATATATATGGATTCAGAAAGGAGACGCTTCTCAACCTATTCCAACATTTTCCATATCCTCAAAACCTCCCGTTAGGTAATCCCACCCGGTTCGTTGCCCTATTCCCACACACCGTCTGATCCTTCCCTGTACCTGCAATACCCATCGGCAAGTCCTTTATCTTTACCGCCGTCCCTCTGTCCTTACTCCCAGGTCGACTTCCCCCCACCCCCTCACCCCCACCCTCTCCTGTCTAGCCCTGGCCCAATCCTTCCCTGTACCTGCAATATCCATCGGCAAGTCCTTTATCTTTACCGCGGTCTTTACCCTCCGTCCTTACTCCCAGCTCCACTTCTCTCCACCCCCTCCCCCCCATCCTCTCCTGTCTAGCCCTGCCCCATCCTTCCAGTCTTCAGAAATGTTCTCTTCTTGAAACGGGACAGTTCTCAATCTTCTCAATAGGTATGTTACTATGACACTTGTACTGTATTCGCTTGGATACCACATACATGTATATTTATTTATATTGCTATTATTATACTATATATATATATATATATATATATATATATATATATATATATATATATATTTATATTTATATTTATATTTTCAAGCATATAGGTATTCATATTTATGTTAATGTTTCTAACCTTTTTTTTTTTTGTCCTTACCATTGTTATACCATACATGTTTTTACAGCCCTGAAGATGGCTTGTATAGCAAGCCGAAACGTTGGCGGCAATAAATATACATTTTAGCAAATAAAATGTGTTTTATTGAATAAGAACACTGACCGAAACCCCGACGATCAACGCTTCCGTAAATAAAAGAAATCTGCTGAGTTTAAATATCCTGAAGTACCGCATTCGGTGGCACATTTGTGAAAAACATTGGTTGGATTTTAGTATTTATAAAGAAAAAAAAAAAAAAAAGTGTGAGTGCATGCTAGTATATGCAAAGAATACTATTGTGGGTAAACTTGTGTACATATTTAAAAAAAAATAATAATAAAATAATATTAATTAAAAAAAAAAGAAAAAAAAATACCAACTTTTTGTGTTTATTCATAACACTTACTTGCATTTATTGTGCTTTTAATTTTATTCAATTTTCTTTTAGAACTTCACATTATTATTTTGTATATAGTTAGTAAGTTTCTTTTTATTTTTTCTTATATTAATTAATCTGAAATGAGCCCTTATATAATAAGCATCTCAAATTTTTAGGGAGTAAGATGTAATAGCAACAGCCATTAATAGACTTCGACATCGAGTTTCCCTATTCTTAAGCATCTTTATAGCTTTAATTGATTTTTCTCTAGAATACCTTTAATAGCTTAAATGATAAAATACTTATTAATTATAGAAGATGAGCGGGTTAAATTCTCTTTGTTCCCGATTAACACAATTTTTTGTGAAAAAAACTATCGAATTATTTGAGATGATAAATAAAAAGAATTATTGAAATATGACCTCATACAAAAAATTCTACATTCAATCCATAATTATGTAAAACCTATTTGTTGATTATTTATATTAATTAATTAATATGTAACAACTCCTAACTTAATTTCAATATACAATATAAAATTTTATTTAATAGTGGGCTTGATAATATAGATATATATTATATATACTTATATAATAATAATATAGATATTTGTACTTACTAACTTTATAAACAGACAGAAAATAAGACTGGATGAACACTATCAACATAAACATATTACTTATAATCTATGGTGGGCATAATAATAGTCCTGTTTATTGTCCATAAAACAAACATCCTAATCCTAAACCTACCTAAACCTCACTGATCGACGAGTAACTACATACATTTACTAAAACTATATAGTAGATACACTAAAACATTATAGGTTTTCGGAGTGGGTTTCCGCCGTTTCCGGGTGTTCAATTTACTTCGGGGGATTTATATCCAACCGAAATAAATAATTATGAACGTACGGGTACATACATATGCTGGATATTTAAGAAGTATCGGACGGCTCTCACTGCATCCAGTTGTGCAGAATGCTGTTTCTAGTTTATAGGTTATTATTATTATTATTATATTATGTTATATCGTCTACCGCCTAGTAGCGGAAAATAATAAATATTTGTCTCTAAAACCTATTCAGTACAGAGATAAAATTCCAACGGTACTTCAGTAAGTTTCAATTAGGTATTACAATACTTTATTGATGAAAGAGAATAACTAATGAAAGTCTATCCAGCGCACATCAGAAGCATCTGTATCTCAATAACGATATTATTTTTTAAAGTTGTTCGATATCAATATTCTATCCCTTATCCTAAGCGATAAGGTTATTATCAAACTCTCCGCGTATTATATAGAGAAAGTAGGTGAACTTTGTGAACAAGTGCAAACAGTCATAAGTGCCTAAAAGTTTGCCCATATTTTATCAAGACAACACCCCTCCCCCCCGTATTTTATAGAGATTCCCTCCGAAGGAGTATCATTGCTGGTATAAAGTTACTTTAACAATTCACGACTCAAACTAATCCGCTTTATCTCAAGGATTAACTACTAGTTGCATACTTATAGTCCAATACTAAGGTCCGGCTCCATTCTCTAACAGGGCTTATCTAGTGTTATTGTCATTACTCAGCAATTAAAATTAAATAATTGCTCAGGAATTGTGTAAGACTCAGCAAATTCCTCTAAAACGCAACAGTACAACAAATACAGTTAACTCTTGATGTGTGGAAGTTTGATTCGTCAAATAATTAAACAAGTCGAACAGAGTATGTTGTCCCGAGCCAGTAGCTCTTACATTTCACATCAAAAAGTCGTCTCTGATCGAAATCGTGGAAAATTATGTAAATACGTTGAAATGAAAGTAGGCGTTCTGTGAGGGGACTTCTAGGACTTACACTTATATTAGTCGGGCTCTGACATGTCAGCTCTATAATTCTAGCTCCAATTAGCAACTTCAACGAATCTCGAAACGCTTGTGACATGGTCATAACCAGAACGGCGCTATCTGAGAAAATAGACTTCGTCGAATTCAAGAAAGAAGATGTCGTTCCTGTCTGAGATTCTGACTATTGGCTGAACAGCCAATAGTGGATAACATTGAATTCGAAAGTGATAAGTAACTAAAGGAATAAACGGTCGCTAAATAATTTCTTTCAATTAAAGTTAATACACGTTGGACCTTCTTGGAAACCTATGATAATGTCGATTGTCACATGTTTACACATCTAAGGCCCAGCGCACACGGTGCGACTGTTCTGCAACTCGAGTTGCAAACTAGTTGCGTCTGAAACCAGTTTGCAACTGAAATGAAACTTCTTTCTGCTCACGGTGCGACTTTTCTGCAATTAGAGTTGCAAACCAGTTGCGTATTAAATTAGTTTGCAACTGAAACAAAACAAGCGAGTATATTGGCTTGTTGTAAAATCAATTGCCCAACAATTTCGCAAGTGGTGTGTTTATTTAGTGAGCTACGTGTTTTTTTGTAAGAACTAGCGATGTCAGACTCACAAGGGGAGTATACAGCGATGGGGTAACCGATCTGGACCATTTTTTGGTAAAAAAGCAGTTTCCAGCCCTCCAAACCGATTTCTTTCAAACTTTGCACAATAACGTATTTTGATGCACTAAACACGAATACGATAAAAAAAACGTCGGATTTAACTAGGAAAGAAGTTATTAAGCACATAAGTTCACTGTTGTGCAGGTTATGAGAGCTAATGTAAACAATTAAATTTGTGACGACTTTAAGGCATACATGACTTTAAGGCATAAATGACGACTTTAAGGCACACATGCTATGCGTTTCCGCTCGCTACGCTCGCTCAAAAAGATAACAAAACCCGAGTCAATCCAACTCGCTAAAATTAATAGAATATAATATTAAGCACTAAAGTTAGGAAGGTTATAAAACTAGGCGTCATCAGCGTATTTGTAAACATGCGCATGCGCTGATACGTAACATTGGGAAACAGAGAACTCTCATTTGAAATGTTCAGAAACTATTTATTCAAAGATATTGTTAATTTTAAGGGCATTCTCACCCGTCGTCACCTGTCCCTTAAGGGCATACGTGCTATGCGTTTCCGCTCGCTCAAGAAAATAACAAAACCCCAGTCAATCCAACTCGCTAAAATGAATAGAATTCTATTAATTTTAGCGAGTTGGATTGACTGGGGTTTTGTTATCTTCTTGAGCGAGCGGAGCGAGCGGAAACGCATAGCATGTTTGCCCTTAAAATCGCCCTAGACATTCTTCTGCATTCCTAGACATTCTTCTGCATTCCTAATGATTCGTCCTAGACATTCTTCTGCATTCCTAATGATTCGTCCTAGACATTCTTCTGCTATTATAAAGGCATTAGCTAATTATTAAGGGATTTCTGATATATAATACTTTTCATGAACGAAACAAGAAATGTGAAGAGTGTTTCATTATTTAAAAAAATGATTGTAAATAAATAACTGCTGATGAATTTCGATAATTTATGGTAAATTTCAATTAAACTTCCTGATTACGAACTTTTCTATACCCGCGCATGCGCATGTTGACAAATTTAGTTGTTTACATTAGCTCTCATAACCTGCACAACAGTGAACTTAAGTGCTTTATAACTTCTTTCCTAGTTAAATCCGACGTTTTCTTTTATCGTATTCGTGTTTAGTGCATCAAAATACGTTATTGTGCAAAGTTTGAAAGAAATCGGTTTGGAGGGCTGGAAACTGCATTTTTACCCATTTTTTTCTGGTGATTCTACACCGAAAAATAGTCGACACGTTTCCGAGCGTTCTGTCCAATACGCCTTGGAGCCGAGAAATAAAATAAAATAGGGTGAAAATTTAGGGGGTTTTTCATGAGCGAAAAACGAATCTGACATCCGTGTTTCACGTTAGGTTCTTGATGGCACATGTTGTTATTGGCTATATGGCTTACATACACTTTACTTAAAACTGCCTTTATTTTTGCATAACCCAACATAACATAGCTGAAAAACATATGTAATAAATAAACCTTTTTGTAACTAAGCAAACGCAAATATCGATAGAATGCACGGCTGTCCGACGGAAGTCTCGTACGACTCAAATGCAACACAACTGCAACCGCGGGCCCACGGTTGCATGTGACTGGTTTCAAACTGGTTTGAAATCGTCAAAAACAAGTTGCGTCGTGTGCGCCTGCCCATTGAAATACATTGCCGAAGTCTCAAAACAGTTGCGCGTGCAACTGGAGTTGCAAACAAGTTGCGTCGTCTGCGCCTGCCCATTGAAATACATTGCCGAAGTCACAAAACAGTTGCGCATACAAATAGTTTGCAACTGGAGTTGCAAAACAGTCTCACCGTGTGCGCTGGGCCTTAGTAGCATTTCAAAAGTTTCAGATGATTGAGAGGTAAAAAAAATTCATAAATATAATGTTTTTCTAAAGTCAGAATAATTTAGCTGGTGATAAACATAATGACTCTGTGTAACCACTTTCACAACTCCCACGAGACTAACTTAGAGAATCCTCACAAACTTGGTGTCAGAACAATGATAATGGAGCTATATTTAGGAAAGTTCTGAGAAGTGAGCTACATACATAAAAATAATTTATATAATGAGATTTATATTGACGTAACTTGCGGTCATTTCAATTCATCAGCGGTTCAGCGAATTTTTTTTTGTATAAAAGTCTGTACCTAGATAGTAATCGGCTGCAATACTTCTTATCTATTCTTTCGAAAGAAAAAACAACCGGCACAATCTTCAAAGAATTCCTCCCAAGATTGTTTCCATGATTCTTTTCTCCCTCCGAGGGGGCATGAGGCCGAGGGCAGGTGGAAACGAAGGAGCCAGAGGGCAATAAATAAAACCAATAATCTCGAGGATAGTAGAAGAGGTCTCATTAAGAAGCGGCCCTACCAAGAGTAGTAACCATTCTTTTTACACGAATCAATCAGCCTCAAGCTAACTACAAATAATTAGCCTAACAACCTACAGTACTATCTTCCCCTTCGACTAATCACTTCTTGGGACGTTCAAGCTATCATTACAGTACAACTGTCGAAGGGAAACTCTTACTGGGCGAAAATCAAATTTTATTTTTATTAGAACTTTCTTTACTCAAAACAAACTTTAGAAATTGCGTCTTTCTAAAGCATCCATACCCTACAGATGGGCTGATAAGGAGTTTGACCACTCTATACTTTAATTTTCTCCGCACTCCATGAAAGCATCTGCTTCCTGCAGCAATACTGCTTTTTATATCGGATATGACATTTCGTCCGATTACTCCCCAAGCACTTAAAGTACTAGCATACCTTAATCCTGTGCTCTCCAATTTTCACTATTTGGGATTTCTTTCGCCAAGATCGTTTGCTACTGGTAGAAACTCTTCGAGAGCACCAGACAAGGCCACCATTGTTTTCACTGAAAAGAGTATGTCTTCAATTTGCAGTAATTTATTCATAATTGCGCATTCTTTATAATAAATAAAAATTACTACGAAGGACTCGGCCAAATACCACTCGAGGATTTTACTAGCCCAGCTTCCATTACAAGTTTCTTTTGCAACTACCAACTTCCAAGTTTTAATCCAACAATCAACTACAACCTGAGCTCTATAAATTGCAAAAAAAAAGGTCCATGTTATGAAACGAGGTTGAGACTCCTCGCTGTGCGTTCATTAAACTTCCATCTTCCTTTAAGAATCATTTTCTAAAACGAATTAAGATGTATAAATTTTGGTCGCCTCTGGAGTAGAGGAAATATTAAATAACAAAATATTGATCAACAGACATATGCAGATCTGGCCTTTTTGTGTTACTTTAAATATTTCGAAAACGGATGAGAAATCGTGATAAATGGAAAATCGTTTAAGCGATATTTTTGACAGAACGACCTCAGTTAGAGAAAACGTTCTTCTTTCGGAAGTGTTTGATTCTAATACTTCCAAATCATACCAGATAAGTATTATCATTATTATTATATAAAGTCGCAAGGATGACACATTTCCTACGAGTTGGACTTTTCGCGGATCCCTTGCATTTCTCGCAGCTGATTTTTATTTTTAAGATTTTTTCCAGGTTTCAAAGCATTAACATTTTGCTAACTTGTCAGGATGGAATTTGGACCCAAATCCCTTTTTCCCAGCAACCAAGCTGCTTACTGAGCTTCATATTTCACAGCATGGAAATTAAGTTCCTCTAATGGTGACAAGGCTACAGACAGACCGCCTAGTATTTAAGTTTTTTGAACCCAGGCAATTATGTCTGGGTATGCAATTATCTCTTACCCTTGTACAATATACAGTTATTTAATACAATAATCTTTAGTCGTGACGTGGTCCTTGTAGAAAAAAAGTCCCTGGCTGCAAACATAGTTCATAAGGTTTTGTTCTTGAAAAGGTATTCAGAGGAAATTCAACAATAGAGCGAATAAAGGATATTTAATACGCAAATTACTATTTGACCTTCTGGCTGCGGAATTTACCTGTATATACATCTGTATATTTTAAATATGGTTCACCCCTGAACGAAAGCGAAAGAGGAAAAGTGAACGTAACTAATGGACTATGTGTACACGAAAGTGAAAAATTTCTCCAGGTGTGTAACTTTTTTATTTTTGTTCTCACACTATCACTTATTATTTTTAACGAATGTTGGAATCAACTCCCGTAAAAAGTCCACTATTAGTGTTAATTGGTAGGTGTTAACCGAGAGAGATAGCCTGGGAGCTGCCTATACCCGACTTCGAGCTAGAACAATAATCCAATGAATGTCCTCTTTATGGGAATATAAGCCAGACAAACAAAATGTTTTGTAAATCTAAGGACCTCTTGATAACATTCACTTGATAACGGGCACGACCATCTCATCTCAAAATATTACAGAATTTTCTTGAGTATTTTTTGAAACCTTTTCACCGAATTTCTCTAATGCTTGTGAATAACCTAAACTCACATTAGTACATAATAAAGCCATTTTGAGCCCTTGGGTGCATTTGACGACTGAAACTCTTCGTATATTTGTATTGCTTGGGTTACCGATGACAACTCAGACTCGACATGTATTAGTTTGTCTGAGTTAATGATGAAAGTTGTGACTATTATGCACTTTTTTTTACCTAAGTTCCAGAAAACGAGTCTAGAAACTAAATTTTGGTAATTGATCCAACAGTATATTCTTTGTTTGTAGGGTTAATGTAACAGAACGTACAGAACATTCAATACTTACACAAAATAATCGACCGAGGGAAGCTTTTGGGATGTAACAGAATTGGATTTTATTCCTAATGATTTAAGGAGAAAGAAATAGTATTATCGCCAAATGGTGAAAAACTAAAATAAATAAAAATGCTAATTCTATGGCACTAAAATATAACAACCTTAATCATTGTTTATTGGAAGAAACTGTAAGTTTTTCCGTTAGGGTTTATAACATCTAAGGGTGAAAACTAACATCCAATCGCAGGTTCGACGAACCCCTCCAACCTCTTAGTAGGTCTTCTCCCAATCCAAAGTATCGAATCATAAAATTCCGATAGAAATATTATTAACACTTGCCGAGACAAGATGGTTATAGGTAGGCTTGCCATACGTTACGGTTTGACCACGACAGTCCCGGTATTTTTCTCTTGTCCCGGTGTCCCGCCCGGTTTTGTCAATGTCCCGGAAACGGCTGTAAGATGTAATAACTAATGCATTTATAGACTTTTTTGATACCGCACACAGAATGAAGAGGGAAGTATTCTAACTGTAATCTGTGAGCAAATGCTGGAACTATAAACTTGCTCATTTTTTTGACACTGTGTGCGGTAGTCAAAAATATTCACTGTAGAAAAGTAACCGATTCATAAAAACATAAATGCATTACGTTTTACGTCTTTCAGCCGTTTCTTGGACATTGATAAAACCGGGCGGGACACCGGGATAACAGCAAAAACACTTTCACAGGTCCGCCAGTGGCCAGTATTTTTCAACTTTCTAAAAATTTACCTCCCACCCATCAATCTTGTTCCAATCAACAAAATAACGATCTGTGCAAAATTTTAGCTAAATCGAACAACTCCGAGGCGACCCGCAATGACCTTGAAATATCGACATTTTCGTACAAAAGTAATTTTTTCAGATCATTTTTTTTTAAGTTATTTTATTTTTTTAATCACTTTTGAGCAGGTAAGCAATAGTAATAGAAATTAAATTAGTCGTGTTCTTGTTAATGTTGGATAAAAAGATAAACAATCAAGTATGTTCCTGCTTCCTGAAAACGCACTCGTTTGCACGGGAAGAAAGGGGTATCGTTTCGTGTACCAAGAGGTGTAAGTCATGCTAGGTGGATGGCAAAGGCGATTTATGCATTCAAACTGTACCTGTTCCAAAATCAATTTCAGTTATCTCATAGCGAAAACAATTCTTTAAGAAGAACATGTATTTTTCTATAGGATACATTCCAGCCTGGTTTCTATCATCAGACCCAATTGAAGCACCATATCATGACTTTATATTCATGAATCAACTGATACATTATCAGGATATTAATCCAGAAATCAGTAAGGCTGCCGCAAAAAAGAATTCCAATCATCTCTGGTACTAAGTTCCCGAATCCGTGGATGATGACCTTCCTTATATCCTTATTTGCTGACAACGTTCCAACAGCGGTTAAGGCAAATATAGCTCAAATTATGCTGGAAGCAGACAATGTTGAAAAAGAGGAAGAAGAAAAAATTCAACTAAAGAGGAACGTTCTCCAACAAAATGATTTTTCTTCGTTCACAAAAATCGATTTTTCATATTTTGTAATTCCTGATACACAACGTTTCTTCACGAGATTTTCAATCAGCACCGATTTCCTGGACAAGGACCCTTCAACATGGAAGGATGATCCAGGTTACAAATGTGTAATTGAAAAACATGAGAAGATAGTTGTTGTGAATGACGTTGCTGAAAGAGGCGTCAAACTCATGCAGGAATACAATAACGTTCGCACAAAAGTTGAAAATGAGAAACAATTTGTTTTTCTTATTGTTGCCGGGGACGGGAAAGAATACCCGACTGCTACATTATGTTCAATATTTGTTTTTTTTTTTTTGTTTTTTTTTTTTTTTTTATTGTTCACATTATGCCTTGTTTCAATAGAAATTTTTGTTTTAACCTTAAGAGTTTGACGCCTCTTTCAGCAACGTCCAAGTACTGACGTATGACGTATATACTGACGCCATTTCTAAAAATCCCCCCTACTATTTCCCTTTTCATTGCACACAATCAATGAATATATAATTTCTTTCAAATTTCAGTAAACAAAAGGTCCCAGGGACCATACCTCAGTACTTAAAGGTTAAATAAAAATTTCTATAGAAACAAGACATAATGTGAACAATAAAAAATAAAAAAAAAAAAAAAAAAAAAAAATATTGAATATAATGTTTTTCTAAGGGAGGATTTAGTGTGCATTATTAAAAGCCTAATATTTTTTTTTTTTTTTAATTTTTTCATGTTATCCCTGTACTGTTTAGAATTAAATTTTGAGGGGACTCCCGTGGTCTAATGGCTATCGCCTTGGATTCATAAGCGGGAGATGGTGGGTTCGATTCCCAACCTCCGGCAGGAATTTTATCATCCCACGGCTCGCTGGTAAAATTCCTCGCTGCACCCTGGATGTCGGCGCTAATGACCTAGATGTAGATGCGCCGTAAAAAAAAAAAAAAAAAAAAAAAAAAAAAAAAAAAAAAAAAAAAAAAAAAAAAAAAAAAAAAAAAATTAAATTTTGAGATATATGATTCAGAATGATTTTAAACAATTTCTTGGGGAGTCTGGATTTATCTACATAAATTACAATAAAAAACGGATTGGGATAGAACAGTATATCCTTTTTTTAATGGAATTATACGTTGCTTATACTGTTTCAATTTCAAAGCGTTTGAGGGTCGCCTAGCAGTTGTTCGATTGTGCTAAAATTTTGCAGAGCTAGTTTTTTTGTTGATTGGAACAGAATTGGGGACGGGAGCAGCAAAATTTTAATTTTGAAAAAAAAAATCCTATAGCTAAGGGCCACCCTAGTGTGCATTAGTAAAATTCTCATATTTTTTAATTTTTTCAAGTTATTCCAAAATGTTTTAGAATCGACTTTTGAGATATTTGATTGAGAATGATTTTAAACAATTTCTGCTGTTGTCTTGATGTAACTACGTAAAGGTTTTTTGAGAAAATGATTTGAGATAGAACAGTATATCCCTTTTTAACGGAATTAATCGCTGCGTATACTATGTTTCAATTTCAAACCGTTTGCGGGTCGCCTAGCAGTTGTCCGATTGCCCTGAAATTTTCCTCAGCTAGTTTTTTTGTTGATTGGAACAGAATTGGGAGGTGGGAGCTGCAACATTTTGACTTTCAAAAAAAATCCTATAGCTAAGGGCCACCCTAGATTAAGTAGCAAAAGTCCAATTTTATTTTTAAAAAGTGGGTAGACTAACAAATTAGTTCCAGATTCTCTACTCCTGATACTTGCGAGGCTTCAAAAAAGGCTTGAAACTCACTATTTTGTTTCTAATTTGTACCATTTTTATCCCATTCTCCCCATCCCCCCCCTCCCGCCGGTATGCCCATCCCATATTAATGTGCCCCGGTTTCACTCACAAAAAATATGTCAAGCCTAGTTATAGGTTCGGCAAGCCAAGTTACTCGGGTACCGGGCCAGTATAAATAACCCCTACTTTTCAATGTACACTGTAGTTATACTTTATTCAGTACTGTAGGGGTTACATTCATTTTCCGCCTTCTTTGTCGAGGCCTTCCGGCTGTTACACAAATAACTACCTATATTTTCTGGCAAATCAAAAATTTCCATTGAGAATTGCATCCATAAACTGAAATAAGTATTCAGTGCTGTGTACGTGCAAGGGCTAGAGCCTAGGCCATTTGTGTTGGGTATTGAATATAAAAAATGAAATCTACAATCGAGCAATTTCGTACATTGGATGAATACTATTATTACCGAAATACTACTCTAATATAATAGAAATATAAGTAGAGTCAGCTTATATAACAAATATTTCAGAAACGAAAAAATAATTAATAATAATAATTTATCGGATTATAAATCTACCAAAAAAGTCAGTGTAATATACACTAATAAGAAAGACAACGTAGAAAGGGACAATTTCAGATCTAATAAATAAATTAACTTCTTTCGATTGCCATGGCGTACGCAATGAACAAACCTCTAATCAGTGTAACATATTTTTCCCCTGAACATGACAGATCGTTGTTTCCGTGAAACTATTTTAGCAATGGCATATTACTTATGTGTTAGTTAACTCACAATATAATTTTCCATTATAGCAAAATCCTTATTACTTTTAATAAAAAAAGAAAATAAATTATAACAGTTTGGAATGTAACATTTTCGTAATGTTGGTAACAGCTAGAATAAGTGAGGGTTCGACATACTAATTTATTCTTCGTAAATATTTATGTACAAGTTTATTTAAACTGTCGAAATTATTCATACAAATTTACAATAAAGGGGAAAAAAAGATTTGATGGGCAATGAATTGGGAAACTATCTGTATTGGGAGTTGATGGATCGTGTTTAGCGAATCTGCATTTTCCTTATTGGCATAAGTTGATGGTTTACAGGAGGAAAACAAGGGAGATGTACGTAATAAAGGACACAAGGCGATAAGTCTCCAAGAACTGTAAAATGTTTTTTTTTTTTTTTTTTTTTTTCAATTTATAGAGCTCAGTTTTAACAAATTAGATCAAAATCAGTCCATTTATTTTAGTGTCGGAATTTTCGGATCCGGTGGGTTATGTAACCTCGATATTTTTCGTCAGCTTTCGTCATCGGGTCGGCTTTGTAAGGGGGTTTATTCTCCTGTGAGGAGGGAGGAAACACGCCAAATGGAGGCTACAAAATGGAGGAGAAATTTAATATTGAAAAAAACATTTAAGTCCGTGAATTACCGATTATACAATAGCACAAACTCCGTAGATTATTTTTAAGACGTTAATTGTTTTATTTATTTAAAAACATTGTTGGATATTGTGTAAATTCATTCCTTTTGGTGTAATTTAATACCTAAATCCTTTTATTTATTAGAATTTATAAAAAGATTCAGTAATAATCAATCATCCTATAGCAAAACTTTCTGTCAAATAAATAGGGTTAAAATGGCCAAAGTTTATATTTCCAAAAGGAAGTAAAGTTAATTGTTATGTTTCATTGTGGTCACTGACCACTTTCTATTTGGTATATACACTAATTATCTCAATTACAAAATATTTAAAATGCACATTTATTCATTTATTATAATATAATATTTCTTTTAAATTGAATAAAAATTTGAAGAACAAACTTTCTGTTTGGTCTCTCCCACAAACATTCATCAATTCTGTAGTAATCGAAAAGTGAATTTTAATCAATGGATTTAGTAGACATAGACGATGTGTACCTAGCAACCCAGTTTAATTGGGCAGCCCATTTTATTTCGTTTTAAATAAAGTTTTCTCTCCTAGAATAATTAGAAATACTACAGCCCGTTCAGATAGCCGGAAAATTTCAATCGCGCATGCGCAAACTTATGAGAGAAATTTCTCTTTCTGTTCATACATATGCAAAAAAAAAAAAAAAAAAAAAAAAAAAAAAAAAAAAAAAAAAAAAAAAAAAAAATCTATATTTGCTATGATAGCCACCTATTATTTTACTGTTCTCCATAGAGCGTAAAACAAAAATATATTTGGTCATTAATGTCTTTCATTCTCTTAGGAGTTATATTATAATGCGGTTCAAGGGAATATCCAAAATTACAAGTATAACAATCAAACACATCGTTTAGTTGAGCTGGTGGTGACAATGTGTAGCTAAATTAATATTTTATTAGATACTTTAACAATAAATATTTGTTTCCAGTTTATTTCTCCGTATCTTTTATTGATTACAGGTGAAGACTGGAAAACAACCAATGTGGACCTGGGCTGAATGATCTATTTTGAAGCCATAAATAAATAAATAAATAATACATTTGCAAAGCTAAATGAACTGTAAAAAATACTCTAACTACCTTATTAAATCTGAAATATTTACATTTAACTTGATTTGTTCAACAAATTCAAGAATCATTTAGTACTCACAAATAAAAAATATAAATAAAGTTAATACTAAAACATAACACCTCCCAGTGTTAAGTTTATAAAAGAGAGAATTTTTCCCAGGAATATAGGCCACGCCTTTTTTCCTCTAACTACAATTTGAAAAGGCGGTAATACTGAAGTTTACCCTCCTCCGAACCGATTATTTTCAAATTTTGCACTATAACGTATTTTTACGTTTAAAATTTCACATCTGTTGCATCAGATCTAGCATTTATAAGATGCCATTTATCGGTTCTACTTAACGTTGACATCACAGATTAATCGAAAATGAAAACGACGGAAAAACAATTTTTGATAAATTTAAATTAGTTACAGAAAAAAACACTTGTTACAAATTTACAACAAAGCTCTCCAATAGGAGAAGTCACAGATGTGGAGTTGGGTCCAGTAATCTTGAGTAACTACAAAATATGTCCTATCACAAGTGTTAATGTGGAGCGCATTTTTTCACAGTTGAAACACATATTAGATGGCCAACGGTATAACTTTACGGAACATAATCTGGAAATGTGCATGATTGTAAATCTGGTCATTAACGCCAGTGGCTATTTTTTATTGCACTTTTTAAAAAATTTGCTGCACGAAATCCAGCATTTTGTGATGACACTTATGCAGTTTTTTTTTTTTTTTTTTTTTTTTTTTTAAATTGGATGTACCTGCTTTTATGTGTACTTATAATACGTAATTCAAGCCTTTCTTATACTTTATTATCCCAAATAATGTCCCCCTCGTAATTGTTAAACCTCATATATAATATAAATTACCTTACGAACATACTTCGTTAGTGTGTTTATTGTGCGTGTTAATATTTTATTTTGTTTCATTACATTTTTGGGTATCTATCTACATAATTATAGTTTCCTTATTGTTTACAGAGTATTCAAAAAGGCTAAAACGTCTATACGCAAACGAAAAACTAGAAGCGGAAAGGAAAAACGAAGGATGCCATTCAATTAAAACATAATATGCTTATAAAGTTTAAAATTGAAAAGCACACATTTAATTCCATTTTTATTAAATACAATAGTCAAAAGAGACAAAAATGATTTGAAGATCATTACCATCCAGTAACATATCATTACCTTCCGAGCCGCCATTTTGAAAATAGCCATATTTTGAAAAATAAAGTTCTGGGTACATGAACAACTTTCGACAATAATTCATCATCACGTAAATGTTCAATTTGTACAAAAAAAAATTGATTATCTTTCAAGTTGATTTCTCTAAATTGTGAGAAAAAAAAGTAAAAACTATCTGAATAATGGTCTAATATCTACTTCTAGGGATTTTTTTAAGACTACTGGAATGTCGCTTACCTCATCTGCATTGAACTGTATTTTATCACCCCTTCCTCTTGATTCAGCAGCATTATATTAAGCATAATAAGGAGTCGCACAATAGAATTGCGGTTTATTAATTGAAGTGTCCGATATTTACTAAATAAAATGCGAAGCCGAAGCTTTTAATTAGATTATAGAGACACCGTGATCTGAACGAACAGAAGAAGATCAGCCAGTGTTGCCACTGTTGTAAATAAAAACAAGAGTAGATTCAAAAGTATTAAGAATTTGTTTTTCTACTTAGAGAAAAACCGGAAAAAAGAATTTAAATTCTAAGAATATTCATTACAACATATCGATAGCCTTAATTTCTTAATGGGACGAGCCGTTAAATTGTGTTGATTTATTCAATTTAAAATAAAAATATAATAGCTTCACACACGATTCACAAGAAAAATTACAATACAGATATGCATTATTTCCCTATTGATATAATTGAATGTAAATTAAAATCTAATTATTTGATTTTCATTGATATAATTGGCAGCATTCCACGCCGCCAAATGTAATTTTTTTTGTTTTGTTTTGCTTTATCCGAAAAAAACAAAACAAAATAAATCAATTAATTTAAACTTAATTTGATCCCAAACAAGCATGAGAAGCTATAGATGTATTAGTTTCACATAAAATGTGTTATATTAACCAAACAAATTGAAAAAAAAAATGTTTTTCACAAACCATCATGCATTAAGAACATTTACGAAATCTCTGCAAATTGCATGGCAACACTGGAATCAGCTGATTTCTTTTATTTGACTCTTTAACTCTTGGGAGATTTTATCCATACAATTATAAGGTAATCGTTATATGTAAATACATAAACAAGTTAATAATTTCACCTCTCCATTCTACTTAAAATGAAAACCTTTACTACTTTAAATCCTTTCACTACTAACTCCTACTTGCAAGGATATCTCTCACACATGGTCGGGTCAACGAAAATATCTAGATCTGTTTGTTTGATTTTTATATAATAGTTTATAATATAAATAATATATATATATATATATATATATATATATATATATATATATATATATATATGTATATATATATATATATATATATATATATATATATATGTATATATATATGTATGGAACCAATATAATCAGATCCTGTACATAATGAAACAGCGTCTGTAAAACCGCTTCCTGTTAACATGCGCTGAAACCATTAAAATACTAAATACATAATTACTACTACCAAAAGAGCTTCTTAAATAAACATACAGGAACTGGATCATTTTTGTAGTTTTTTTTAACAGCACTGAATATATACATGGAATTTTAATACTCATATTCATAAACAATATTATCTTTCGCAATGAGGGGGGGGGGGTTAAAAGTTCTTCCTTTTTTTTTACTACATCAAAATTAAATTATAATTGTAGTCTTTCTTTCTGTCCTTACTTTTTTCCAAAAACAGTTCCAAAAAAGATATTAATTTTTATACATACTATATATAAATATATAATTTTCGCTTATTATGTTTATATTAAATTATTCTTAGTTTATTTAGATTTGAAAAAAAAGGTACTTAGCTATAGTCTCTTTGTAGTTCTAAGTGCATGTATTGAAGTTACTGTCCTTTTAATTTCCTCGCCGTACTCGGTCGTATTTCTACATAGCCTAAAATAAATGTGCCAGTTTGCGATGCAACTTATGAGATAGTCTTCTTGTAAACATTTTACGGAAATAATAATTTCCATTATTATTTCCTGTAGAGATATAACGTAGAGAGTATCTAAACATTAACAATGAGATACGCGTACTATCTCGTGTAAATAAATTTCTTCCTTATAAGCGCAAATTCTAAAAATCATTGCTTGTTACTTTATTCTACTCAAAAAGCAATTATAAAAATTGAATGCTTGCTGTTTTTCAGGGATTTTTTAAATATAAAACTCGTTTATCTTGTCGAAAAAATATTCTATCTAATTGGCAGTGGTCTCATTCGACTCAGCACAAAAAATCGGGCGTTTGGTACCACCGTGAGGATTATTCTGTCCACTGTGCTTTGTGTACTTATTGAGCCTTATATGACAACAACGTCTGGATTCATATAAATACGGCGCTGTGTTCTAAAAAATAAATGTTTAAAAATTAATTCACTGGCGGATTTTGTATTAAACAGTTATTTAATTTATTTCGACCTAAAGTTTGTGCTTATAGGTAATTTCCAACGTTCTGAAACAAAATCTTAATAGTCTCGTTAAGAAAATGAGGGCTTTATAAATATTTTAATAAAAAGACTGTTACTTTCATTAAAAATGAAGAAAGTCCTTTCTGAATGGAACTTAGCTTTCTTCGTAGCCCTTAGGGCTCGAGCTTGGCCTCGGTGAAGAAAGGTTACTGATAATTAATTCATGTAAGTCCCCTAATACCACTTCAAGTCCCCCAAAATCTACAAAGGAGGTTGCAAAGTACAATAGGGTGGAAAGAGTTTGGCAAAGGATATGAACATAAAAATCATAAATTTAACAATTTTTAATTAGCTATTTAAACACTTATTTAACCCTAGATAATTGGGTTCTTTTGAATAGTAAATTTTAAAAGCAACATAGTTTATTTATTAAACTTATTTATTTCATTTTACTTTTATCGGCTATATAATTGTTCAGATTAAATTGACGCAGCTGTTAACTTTTTACATAATTTCTCACATTTACTGGCATTACGTTTTCATTTTAATTATTTATACATTAAAATAACTGATTTGGGGAATTTCCTAGAGGTAATCCCTAATTTCAAAACCAATAATAATTATTATTGGCTCTGAAATTAAAACCAAATTATAATTTATGTTTTCTTATGATTTTCCTTTCATTGCCTTAATTTGTAGATTCTATAGCGAACGGAATTGTTAGCTTTATTTGCACTTAGCCATAAAGAATAAATCACCTTGCTGTTTACTCTAAATAAATAAGTATTTTCAAAACCATTGCGGGCCTTTTCATTTTTTCAAATCCGATCAGTCTTAATCTTCATATTAATATTAATATGCTACATTTTAAAGAATTTAGTCAACGTTGTGCCGAGAATTCTTTCTAAACGTGAAAATTCTATTCTCTTCGATTTCTGAAAGTTTACATGATAATACATGATGGTTATATAGTTTAAAATGTAATCCACCATTTTCTTTCTTCTTATTATTATTTAATTATTTATTTATTTTTTTGATTATGTATAAAATGTATTAATACAATTTTGTATATTTGAGTAGATAATTAATTAAAGTTATTATTACCCTAAAGTTCTTAGGTTTTTTTGTTTATTCAAATATAATATTTTGTATACATTTTTAAAATAGTCTGAAATTATATAAATGAGATTTTAATTAAGAAGTAATAGACTAGACATAAGAAAAACATTAAATTTATAATAATAGCCTAGTAAATTTACCTGAATAAGGATTTTTTAGTCAAGCATATCCAAGAAACAACGATTTAGTGATGAAGTAAAGACGAAAAAACACGAAAAAATACAGCTGAGAGACACAACACACTCCACACAAGCCGGCGTTTCCTAGGCTACTGGCGAGTATACAGTGTTCAGGGTTCGGGCAGCGACTTCGGGGCCACTCGACTAAGATCGGCCGCCTTTGAAAGCTACTAACACGACTGGTAGTATTTAGAATACCTATCCAATACCATGATATACATATTCTATGTTCAGAAACATAGTGTATTAACAGTTAACACGACTGGTAGTATTTAGAATACCTATCCAATACCATGATATACATATTCTATGTTCAGAAACATAGTGTATTGACAGCTAACACGACTGGCAGTATTTAGAATACATATCCAATACCATGATATACATATTCTATGTTCAGAAACATAGTGTATTAACAGCTAACACGACTGGTAGTATTTAGAATACCTATCCAATACCATGATATACATATTCTATGTTCAGAAACATAGTGTATTGACAGCTAACACGACTGGTAGTATTTAGAATACATATCCAATACCATGATATACATATTCTATGTTCAGAAACATAGTGTATTAACAGCTAACACGACTGGTAGTATGTAGAATACCTATCCAATACCATGATATACATATTCTATGTTCAGAAACATAGTGTATTGACAGCTTCTTTAATGAGGCTTCTAATTAAATCATGAAACACGCCTAATGACGAGACAGGAGAGACCGACATGTACACTGTGTGACACACCACTGACTGTAAAGCACACACTGACTAAATGTTTACAGAGATAAAATTACGTACATTATTGAACCACTAGGTGATGGGTTCAAATATATATCTCACATATTCAACTACCTGTACAAGAAAAACTTACTTGACTAATTATAATACAAACATAAAGCAACGATAATGGCCGCGATGTCGATACGCCGTAAAAAAAAAATAAAAAAAAATACAAACATAAAAGCATACACATAAATTATAACTGAAAAAAATATCACTTTAATACAGTTAAGAAAAAGAAATATTTTCCTTAATACCCGCAGTGAATGTGAACCATAAAATAACTATTTAAAATATACACTTAAAAAATAGCACCTTACTGACTAGCATGTATACAGTATAAATTAAATAAAAACTTATATCATCATTAGAAAACTTTACTATTTTTAACAAACGAAGGTTAGAATAGTTTTAAAAAAAAAAAAAAAAAAAAAAAAAAAAAAAAAAAAAAAAAAAAAAAAAAAAAATCACACCTAAATAGCAGAATTCTTGGTTAGAAAAACCCCAGCAACTAGTTTAGGCTATTTTACGCTATAATCTTGTTGATCTATTAGTGACAAAATAAACGACTTTTCCCTGTGTTCTACCTTTCAGAGCTCAGAAATAAAATTTCGTTGAGACCCCAACAAACTCGATTCGTTATAATTCCTTTTTATAATCGATTGTAACTGTTAAACATTTAATTGCCTCAGTATCAATTGAATCATTAGTTTCGACGGAAATCAAATATAATCCTTGTCTAATAGATCATGTACACTTGACATTGAATTCACTACCGAAATATTCCTGTAGGCCTAAAACATAAACAAAAGAAGTCCGTCACGCAGGAGCTGCATAACTAAGCACTTTCCTCAGAATTTGGGTTGTGTAGACTGATTTCCAGAACAATTTGCTGAAAATATCCTACATAAATAAAATAAAAACATGAATAGTTCTCTTTTAATTTTGTAATGAGTAACTGTTCAATTATTAATTTGCTTCCAGAGTTATGTTTACACATGGTACCTACAACACTACTTAATAAATACTAAAAACTTCATATTTTCGTCTTTTGACCTGACGCAGGAATAGGATACAGTCCCTCTAGTGGGAGATAGCGCTCCTTGCGGCGGTCTTGCGAACCTACGTCCGGTGGGCTATTCTATTGAAATATATTACAAAGTAAATCCCCCTTTCCGATTGACTAATTTAGCTCATTTTTACAACACTTCTTTCCCATGAGTTACCCATGACGTATACTGAGTTTCGTTACAGCCGAAATTACGACCGGTATGAGTATATTAGTAATTTGGGTCCGGAGTAAACCCCCCCCCCCTCCTAATGAACGGATTTAGTTTATTTTTACAACACATTTGTACCTGTAGATTACCACTACAAATACCGAGTTTCGTCGAAATATAACAAAAATCACGGCTGGTAGTGGCGAATTGGTATTGTGGGTCCGAAGTAAACCCCCCATTCTAATAAACCGATTTAGTTTATTTTTACATCTCACTTTTCTCTCTAGATCACCACTACGAATACCAAGTTTCGTCGAAATATAACAAAAATCACGGCTGGTAGTGGCAAATTGTTATTGTGGGTCCGAAGTAAACCCCCCCCCCTTCTAATGAACCGATTTAGTTTATTTTTACATCTCACTTTTCTCTCCAGGTTAACACTACGAATACCAAGTTTCGTTGAAATATAACCAATATTACGGCTGGCATGGTCAAATTAGTGTTTTGGGTTCGGGGTAAACCCCCCCCCCCCCTTCCGGTGGACCGATTTTGGTGGTTAACGAACTCGTTCAATCGTTTGCTAATTGAACGCTATATACCACGTTTCGTGAAGAAAAAACAAAAACTCTGGCCACTATCGTGTTAACAGACACACATTATATATATATATATATATATATATATATATATATATATATATATATATATATATATATATATATAAATTTTAACGGGGGTCATTTTCGGTGTCTACTAGGGAGGGTCGATAAAGATTTGAAGAAATTTTTCAAAAATTCCGTCATGAGTGCAACCTCAATAGCTACTTTCCTAGGATGAAAGTGCTAAAAATGTAAATAATTTATATAATTTAGCCACCCCTATTTGAGGTTTACATTAAAATTTTCAACAATACATATACATCAAATCATACAGTTAATCAATTCATATTTTAAACCAATATAAAAATTAAATACTTATAAATATAAGCCCACACACGGATAGGATTTTCTCAAGGAAATCCTCAAGGCGTACTGTCAACACGTAGCCGAAGAGACTGGGAATGTCCGGGCCTGCTTGGCCTTAAAGCAGGAAAGAATTGAATTTTGTATGGGATTTCCGGATCAGGCCTACCCAGTGTGGCGTCAAGGACACCGCCACACACTTACAGAATTTACTCTAGTCTTGGGACTGGACTATTCAGGCCAAACCTCGAGGAAATCCCGCTCGTGTATCGCCCCCTTAAGAAGCGATGTATAAGTCGACGTTAAAATTTTAATCATGTACATAGAGATGTAAATTAACAATTATATTAGTAATTACATGTAAATATCTGAACGGATCACTATGTTTTAATGATTTTTCATTTTAAATTAATTTGGCATGTGAGCATATTGTTCTTTCGTTTCTCCAATAATATAGGAATATGTTAGAAGCGAATGACCAATCCTAAGCCTTGTCAAAAAAACTTCTTCTCTTCTTGAAATTATATTCTTCTTACGAAGCTAGAAAGAGGGTTTTATTTTCGGTCCTTGTACATTTCTGTTGCCATTCGTCCAAACAATAGGTGTGTTCTGAGTTAAACAAGTCAAGTGAAATCAATAGGTAACTGTCTTTTTTTCTTTCTTTTTTTTTTTTTGTATTAAATTTGGCGAGACTGTCTACTGTAGTAAGATCAATGTTTTTATGTCCAGGTAGCCATTAATGTTTAACGTTGTGGCTATGTAGACTGTGATTACACTGACTCGGGGAGAGTACACAGTTTTATTAGTCTGTAAACAACAATACTGAGGCACTTTATATAAAATATATTTTAGAAAGGCCTAAATTTATAGCGAGTAACTCAGCAGAATATTTGCTATAGTTAAGGATGTAAAAGCACTACGGATGAGAGATAGTTATGCAGTGTGTTTCAGACCGTACCAGAAATGGCACGGGATTCCACAGCCTTAAACGGAACATGTAAGGAACATAACGAGCGCAAAATGCCGAGTGACTCTTGTGATATTTTAGTAGGACAAATCAAATTTATCTTAGGGAATAGACATATGGCCGAAATAAAAAGAGAGAAAATAGAAATATCACTGAGTTCCCAGGATTGATGAAGGTCCACCTTTAAGGTATAGTTCAGGGCAAGCGGAAATCTAAACAGGCTTCCTATGTGCGAGAAGAAAAATGTCGGGGCCGAGAGGAAAATAAGACTGTCTGAGATACTTATGCTACGATAGTAAATGGGTCATTTAAATAGACGTAATACATTTTTAATCCAACGGCCATGCTATGTTTAATACACCAGATCTCGCTGGAACATGGGAGTTACAATACAAAAGTCCGAGTCGTAGGAGCTGCGTCATCTTAGCGCCTTCCATAACTTTTTATTCATGGTGTCATGTGGAAAGCATGGAGTAGATGTAGTTAATATTTTGTAAAATAATTAAATACCTAATCCAATAAAATCATGAAGAAAAATGAGATGTTAGGCGTCATTATGCATATAAAACGTACTGAAGCGGAAATTACTAAATTTGCCTCTTCGGCTTCCGCTCGGAAAGATGTATCGCAACCAAAAATGCTTTCTCATTTTAAATATCTTTTTTTACTGGCATATTACTGCTTAAATAAATTACAAAAACTACAACCAATAAAGAACAGAGTATAACAAGAATAAAGAAACGTACGAAACAACAAAACTAACACTAAAGCTTTTAAATGATTACCTTCCACTTACTACCGATTTAAAAAATCTTTTCCAGTCATGGGCGTAAATAAGGGGGGGGGCTGCAGCGCCCCCGAAATTTTGTTTTGATGAGTAAAGTTCATGTAAAAAAAAACCTATAACAACAAAATATTTCTTCTACACTTACTTGGTCTGCTAGGTGTCCAGAGGACCCTAAAACACACCATTTTACACTAAAATATTTAAAATTTTCCTTTCACCCCAAATGCCTAGATGCTCCCAGCCCCGGTCCACCGAAATTATTTTCTATTTACTCCAGTGTTTCCAGTTATTAATGAAAATATACAAAAATCCTAAAGCTGCTCAAGCCTGGTAATATATTTCTTTTCCTAATACTTAACTCCAAACGTAACCAAACATAAACGTCATAATTTGGAGAAATGTCAAACGTCTGGAACAATTTTTAACTGGGTATGTCGTTTTTGAATACTCAAACTGAAAATTAGTTAGGAATACCAGTCCACTGGTCTCGAAAACGCTCACAAATATCGCCTTAGAATTGTTACATTCGTTTTGCTAGCTTAGAAAACGTCTAAAAGTGGGAATTTTGCTCAAACAATCCATGGGGGACAGGTTGTGCAGGTTAACGAACTTGATCTTCCAATTTTCGTACAACATTTAATTAAATTCGGATTTCTTTTTTTGCGCAGCTAGGGAGCGAACAGATGCTCCCTTATAATAATAATTTTCGTGATCTATGAGTTCTGAAACAGTTCAGAAGGGGGGAAAAGGACTATAAGTTGAAACCCATTTTCATTACATTCTTCTTCCTGAAGTGATTCAGAAAGCTAAGAATAAATACACACATGCTATCATTTTTTATCTATTATTTATTTTTTGGGCGAAATGATATTTAGATTGAGAAATTAATTTTCATTTAAGTAAATTTGCTGGGCTAACAAAAAATTATTATTATTTTCATTCTAGGTCAATAATTATATTGATAATCTCAATTAACACATTCCTTATGATGTGCTAGTTACATACATATAATTTAAATTGTAATATCAATTTATACATAACATGGATTTTTAGGACGGGCCATCAACAGGCTTCTTTGCCATTTCTTTTTTCCAAAGAAAAACTGCCATCCTTAGTGAAAGTATATAAATTTGAAAGACCAGTATATTTGTGACCTCTTTTTTAGAATCCTCAACATTTCAGGTCAAGAACAAGACCCAGAGTAAATTAAAGGATGTCCATGGTAAACAAAAATATAATAATAAAAAGAAAAGGGACATAGTGTTAGAGGAGTAACTAACAATTGAACTACAGTCCTTGAAGGACTTGGGCCTCCACCACCGTCTTGGACCATACTCTTCCGTCTTGTACGAGGGTCCACCAGTTCCCAACTCCTACCTTTTGTCAATCACCCTCCAGGGCATTTAGCCATCTTAGTATGAGTCTTCCTCTCCTTCTAGCTCCTCCTGTTGAACCCCACATTTTTTGAAAGGATAAACGCCTGATTAAAATTTAACTGATATTAAATATTTTAGGAAATCTCTTTTTAAGTATATATAAATATGTTTTTCTGTTTTAGTTACACTCAGTTAGGAAGTGGGTACTAATCGTTTAGGACAGTGTATTAATAAATTATATATGTTTATTTGATTTTTTCAAAGGCTCCTACATGGGGGATTTGCTCTACGATACATGTTAAATGTTAATGATTATTTCACGTTTTACATGGAGAGAAATATGGTTGTCATTGTCATGTCATAAGTGTACTATGTGAATCATGAATGGCTTAACCGAAACCTAGTCTGAACGTCCTCATCGAGAACTTTAACTCATTCACAGACTGTTTGTTTAATTTGTTGTCTGTTACAAGATTATTCTCTGGATTTCTTATTCTGGCAGACATGGCTTATTCATTCCCATGGATGACTTATGGATTCCCATGGGCAGTCATTTGATACATGTGCCCTACTATTTGGTATGCCAGCAAGAGCCCTCATAGCCGAAAATGGTTGGTGCCTTCTACTTAAGTTGTCTATTAGTGTAATTTTCATACAGATTTAATTATTTAAAAAAGCGGACCCACAGAAACTGTATCAGCTTAGCTTGTTTCCGTTCTTATCCCAATATACATATATATTTAGAAAACTTGAACAACCATTATTTTTGTGATCTATTGGCGGCTAGTCGGCACTTCTAAATTGGATCAAGAGGTCACATCTTAAGCAGGTTTCTATCCAGTGGAGAAAGGGAGGAAACGTGCTAAAGCAATAAAATATTTTTAACACTATTTAAATGTCTCTTAATTCTGCCTTCATAAATCGTAATAAGAAATTTGATAAGCACAAGCAAGGCTATCATGTATGAGGCAAAAATGTAGATAAGAATAAACTAATTTTTGTTTCTACTTCCCTTTAGTTCCAGAAACTCAACTGAAACTCTAGTGGCATTTCCTGTGAATTGCATTGTTTTCATCATTGGGTGGTGTGGTAAAAACAAAGTGAATAATTTTTTTTTTTTTTTTTTTTTACGGCACATCGACATCTTGGCCATTAGCACCGAAAGTGACTAAATAAATACATTACAAAGGAGAAACTATGGCATAGCATTAGCTTCAACTCAAATCCATATGATTAAACAAATGCTAACAATCCATAGTTATAACTACCCTAGATGGAGTGGTAACTGGAAAAACTGAAGCTACTAGGGGTAGATACAACTACTGTGTAGAAGTGACTACCTTTCATGTTGGAACGTGTCGACCTCTTCCCCTGCACTGTTTTTGTTAGTAATCTCCCTTGTCACTGATAGGCACATATCCATTCTTGAAGTAAGTTGAGCAGTATGTCTTCATCAGGAAAGGATATTTGAGAAGAATTTGTTTGTAAGTTTGGTGGCAGAAAACCAATAATTATTTTTGAGAAAAAAGCAGCTTGCAAATACTTGTGCGGAATTGTTTCTCAAATTTCATTGATTGAAGACAATAAACCCCAGATGATGAAAATACTCCAAATTATAAAAATAAAAAAAATCAGAAGAAAACTGATGTAAAATTGTCAGGAAACAGAACAATTAAATTGAAATACAAGGAAGTGAAATTGCTTCCAGTACTTGGAGAAGCAGAAAACTTTGTATTTAAAAAATGCCAGAAAGTTCTTCTGTAGAAGTATCCCAAATCACATTTCATAGCAGAATTGTCAGAAGAAAAACTGCGGCATGGCAGCCAATTCAACGACTATCCAAGCACCCTCTCAAGCCCCATCTGCCAATAGCAACACAAAGAAATAGAAACACAAATTGGAGATTATTGTACTATTACAAAATGTTGGTTTCTCTTGTAATCCTTTTTCCTTCCATAAATTAAATTAGAAACCATAATAATCCAAAGTAATATTAAATATATTAATATTTCTAAAGATGACGAATAGCTGACAAAAGTTGAGTCTCCTCAGACTTTTGACTTCGTAACTTTGTTTGGGCTGGATAGGAGGTGAACATATCAAAATTCCTCGCCCCTAGCCTTTAAGCCGGGGGGGGGGGGGGGGGGGGGGAGAGAGGGGGTTTAGAAGGTCCCGTTTTTCGGGTTTTCACTTATATCTCGGAAACCCTGCGTCCTAGCGACATGACCATTCTATAACAAATGAAAGCTTATTAAATTTCCTACAAATTCTATTCAATAAAGTTTTTCGAGATATCTTTAGTTTTCAAAATATCTGCTCTTGAAAGTCTGTCATTTTGGGAAAAAACACACTTTTTTCTATTCTCGACCGGATATCTCTTCAACGATGCACCCAAAAAATAAATGCCTGTTATGGGGTTGTAGAGCATACCATTCGCTTCAATAACATATATTACAATACTATTTTATGTATTTTCTTTCAAACGTTATATACGCACTCACTTGGTCTTAACAAAACCATTGCCAATATAATGGTCAAGATGGAATATAATTGAGTGTGAATAACTAGTCAGAGGCCCAAAATTATATATTTCGTACTATTTATACGTCCAGTACTACCTATATGTACATAATGGAGTATATATTGGACAATACAATGACTGGAAATGGTGAGAAATTGAACGGTTCATTGGTCGAGAGTTGTTGCAAGATATCACGATGAACACTAAAACTGTTTTCACAGTTGAAGGAAAATACATAAAATAGTAAAGTTATGTATATTATTGAAGTGAATGAAATGTCCTACAACCCTATAGCCGCAATTTATTTTTTGGGTTCATCGTTGAAGAGATATCCGGTCGAAAATAAAAAAAAGTGTGTTTTTTCCCAAAATGACAGACTTTCACGAGCGGATATTTCGAAAACTAAAGATATCTCAAAAAACGTTATAAATAGAACTTGTAGGAAATTTAATAAGCTTTCATTTGTTATAGAATGGTCATGTCGCTAGGATGGGTGGTTTCCGAGATATTAGTGAAAACCCACAAAATGGGACCTTCTAAACCCCCCCCCCCTCCCCCCGGCAGAAAGGCTACGGACGAGGACTTTTGATATGTTGACCCCCTAACTAGCCGAAACAAATTTATGAAGTCAAAAATTGTATTCCAAACAATTCCACCTATAACTCTTAGTTTCCTGAGCTGTTAGTCGCTAAATTTCTGATTTCACGATAAACACTGAAATTATTATCACGTTTGAAGGAAAATAGATAAAATAGCAAAGTAATATATATTATTGAAGGGAATACAATACTCTACAATCCTATGACCGTTATTTATTTTTTGGGTTCATCGTTGAAGAGTTATCCCGTCAAAACGGGGAAAAAATATGCGGCAAAAGTGTTTTTCCCCAAAATGACAGACTTTCAAGAGTGGATATTTCGAAAACTAAAGATATCTCGAAAAATTTTATAGGATAGAACTTGTAGGAAATTTAATCAGCTTTTATTTGTTATAGAATAATCAGGACGCAGGGTTTCCGAGATATAAGTGAAAACCCGAAAAATGGGACCTTCTAAACCCCCCCCCCCCCCCCCCCCCCCCCGGCTTATTGGCTAGGGGCGAGGACTTTTGATATGTTCACCTCCTATCCAGCCCAAACAAAGTTACGAAGTCAAAAATTGTGTTCCAAAAATTTCCACCTATAGCTGTTTTCAAGCGTTTGTTGCCTGGGCTGTTAACAGAGGTTTAGAAATGTCTGTAATATTGCCTGAAAGCGACTGGCTATTCAGCAGTTGTTTTCAAACGAGATGGTAGAGTTTATTATTCTGTAAGTAAGAGAGTATTGTGTTTGTATGGATAACTTTCATTTTAGAAAGAAATAGGGTTCTTGTAAGTAATGGCAGTGGTGATAAAAAATTATCGTTATAATTTATTCTAATAAGTTATTGTAAGAAAAGTGATGACCACTTTTGATAAACACTGTCATCTCTTACAATAATCCTAACTAAATTAACCAGGTCAGTATTAAATATTAAAAAAAAAAAAGTATCTTTCTAATATATGCAGTGTTATTATTTTCTGCCAAATCACTCAAAGTCCCAAAAAGTTTATCTGAAATAATTTCCTATAAATACGAAATAAATTTCAATAAAAATCATGACTTATGAAGATTGAAGTGTTTAGAAACAAAATTGAATTGATATATATCAAACATCGATTTGGAAAAATATTCTTAAATTTCATGTACCATTAAAGAATATAAACCTTCATATATAAAATCAGGTATATATTCTTGAACAATACACGTATGTATACAGAACACATCTAAATAAGCACAATTTATAAAACATAATACCTCATAGTTTAAGAGTTTAAAAAAATAAAAGGATTCAATAGCCTCAATTAAAACAGCTATCTACCAATTTGGAGGGAAAATAAATACAAGTACAAATTTAAAATACACAATATTTACAAAGTTAGTAAAGACAAGAAAATTATTATGATATTAATAGCTTAAAAATTTCTACAAATCAAAAAATTTATTACAATTATATTACAAAAACATGGTTACATTTATGAAAAGCCCAGCCCTAACTTCGGTTATATCTATTTCCCCAACCCCGTTTGTTAGTATCTTTAAAATCATCCATAGCACGCTGCCTTGCCAGTTCGTCTGAGTCATCTTCCTCAACAAGTTTTTCTTTTTCTGCCTTCTCCTGTTCTTCTTTCTCATTATCACCGTCTTTTTTCACCATAGTAAAGCCCCCACTTTTCATATGGCTTGGAAATCTGTAATATTTTCAAAATTTAACTTCTTCGAAGTAACTTAACTCAGCAAAAATTGACAATAACATTTTGTATTATTAAATGCCCAAATAAAATATACATAGAATATTAGTGGAGGTGCCAACGACCAAAGCAGACGAGGCAACCAAATATAAAAAAAAGTCCGACTCACAGGAACTGCATCATCTTAGTGCGGTTCCGTTCTTATCCCTACTCTCATTTGGAAAGATTAAAATAGAAACAGTTATTATTTTCATTCCACCTTTCTTGAAAGGTCTTGATTTATGATCTTACCTGAATGGGTCGGCCAACCCCAGAAAGGTCCCCGCTTAAAGGCAGTTACAAGGTCTTCGAATCTTTCTCTTGGAAAGCTATATTTCTAACAATAAATTGTTTTTGTTATTTTACTTAACCTGTTTTATTGTCAAATACATTATCCAACTATAAGCAATTAAAAAACAAGTTTCGTCGAAATATAACAAAAATTACGGGTGGCAGTGGCAAATTGGTATTGTGGGTCCGGAGTAAACCCCCCCCTTCTAATGAACCGATGTAGTTTATATTTACAGCGTATTTCTCTCTTTGGATTAAAATAACAAATACCGAGTTTTGTTGAAATATAACAAAAACTATGGCTGGTATGGTCAAATTAGTGTTTTGGGTCGGGGGTAAACCCCCCCTCCCGGTGGACCGATTTTAATGGTTAACGAACTCGTTCAATCGTTTGCTATTTGAACGCTATATACTAAGTTTCGCGAAGAAAAAACAAAAACTTTGGCCGCTATCGTGTTAACAGACACATACATATATATACATATATATATATATATATATATATATATATATATATATATATATATAGATATATATATATATATATAGATATATATATATATATAGATATATATATATATATATATATATATATATATATATATATAGATAGATATATATATATATTTATATATATATACACATGCATATATATATATATATATATATATATATATATATATATATATATATATATGTATATGTATATATATATATATATATATATATATATATATATATATATATGTATATGTATATATATATATATATATATATATATATATATATATATATATATATATATATAAATTTTAACGGGGGTCATTTTCGGTGTCTACTAGGTAGGATCAATAAAGATTCGAAGAAATTTTTAAAAAATTCCGTCATGAGTGCAACCTCAATAGCTACTTTCCTTCGGAGGAAAGTGCTAAAACAAGGAATAAAAACAGACAAAAAGAACCGTTTGAATAAACAAAATCAATTACTTTAAAGTTTTAAGCACTTATTTCTCCGATTGACCTTTTTCAGAACCTTTTTTGTAGAGCATTTAGTAAGCTTTTGAATGGTAACCTTCCGCTTACCAAGATTCTCAACTGTTTTCGAGATATAAAGGAAATTATTCAAAGTTACCAAAACTTTTCATGTCTGTTAATAAAATATTTTATTCTAACCCTTCCTTAGCTCCAAACGTAACCAAAATTTCAACATATTAGTTTTGATGAAATTTGAACATGCAGAAAATGTTTCAACTGAATCCCATGATTCTAAGTACCCAAACCAAAAACGTTATTCAACAACTATTTTTCCAATTTTTTCGAAAACGGTTAAAGCTATCGCCTTAAAAATGGTTTCATTATTTTTCTTAGGCCAAGAAGCCTGTACTTGAAGAGTACTTGCTAGCATATGAAGTAAGCGCAACAATTTTTTCGCACGAATTTCACTCC
Source organism: Gonocerus acuteangulatus (assembly GCA_946811695.1). Classification (NCBI taxonomy): domain Eukaryota; kingdom Metazoa; phylum Arthropoda; class Insecta; order Hemiptera; family Coreidae; genus Gonocerus; species Gonocerus acuteangulatus. The sequence goes on along the minus strand of OX328123.1, from coordinate 100,111,809 downwards.
AAAAACCATGTTCCGCTGTGTGGATTCTGCTGGTTAACGAACTTGACCTTTCAAATTAGACAAAAGATTTTTGTACCAAATTTCATAAAAATCGGACCATTATTCGCTGTGCTAGGCCGCGAACAGACATATATATGTATATATATATATATATATATATACAAATTTGAACCACCGTTATTTTCGTTCTCTAGGGGTTCTGAAACGCAAAATTTTCTAGTCGGGACTTCTGGATTGCGTCATGTCGTCAACCTTATAAGCGGGGTTCTTCCCTATAGAGGGAGGGAGGAATCGCGCAAAAAATAAAAATAAAATAAAATAAAAAAAAATTTGTGAATCAACATAGATCTGAAAGGCTTAACAGAAGTTTTTCTGGCTGTATGTTATTGTGCTTGTGCATTTTTTATCAAGTGTTATAATTTAAATAATTTAAATGTGCGTTTAAATAATTATTAAGTAATCTGTAGCTAGTGAACAAAGCAAATGCTAATTCAAATCAGCAAATAAAGATTTTCATTGAAAGAAAATTTTCCAGCAAAAAGCTGGGCAAAGGTAAATGAGCATAAAAAAATATCGTAGAATACAGAGAAAGTGAAATACAATAAGAATGCCAAGATCGAGAAATTTAAGGTTTGATCTTCATAGATGAATAAACTAAATTTTGTAAGAAACATTAGTGTGTATTTTAGCCAACGATTTAGCTTGATTTAAAAGCAATTATCAGGGCTAAGAGGAAACGTCTAAATCACTGAATTCAGTCAGATATGTAGCAGCTTCCAATCAGATGTGTCCTTCTTTACCTATCAGAACTGAGGAACGCTTAAAAATCAAGAAAAACCAAAAAAATACAAACTTATTATTATTAAAAATTTTTTATTTTTTTCAGATATTTGGATCAAATGACTAGGTCCATCTTGGTAATCTCCATTCCCAACAATCTCTTGTAAGTGTAATATAAATCTATATATGTAAAAATCACGTGTCTGTTTGTTCCTTATGCAAATCCTCACCGTTCGACCGATTTTTACCAAACTTGGCACACAGGTAGGTCTTGATCCGGGAAGTCTTGCAGATTATGTCAAAAACTTTTACCAGCGGTCTGTCTGTATGTTTGGTCTTTATACAAATCTACACCGTTCGACCAATTGTGACCAAACTTCGCACAAAGGTAGATCTTGATCCGAGGGGTGTCATAGGCTAGGTCAAAAACGTCTATCAGTTGTTTGTCTGTCTGTTTGTTCTTTATACAAATCCACACCGTTTGACTGATTTTCATCAAACTTGGTGCACATGTAGGTTTTGATAAGGGGAGTGTCATAGTCTAGATCAAAATCGTGTAAGAATCACAGTTCGGAGGTTACCCGAACAGTTACAGATTTGTGTTATTAGATTTTAATATTACTTATTTGGTTTCAAATTTATTTTCGCTTTTCTAGATGCAGAAAGTAGGTCTAATAATAATAATACAGGCAAAAATCCAACTTCATTATTGGAACTGCAAGTAACTGTACAACTAAGTAATTAGTGCTATCATTTATAGCAATAATTACTTATTAAGTAATTTTTTTTTTTTTTTTTTTTTTTTTTTTTTTTTTACGGCACATCTACATCTAGGTCATTAGCGCCGACATCCAGGGTGTAGCGAGGAATTTCACCAGCGAGCCGTGGGATGATAAAACTTATTAAGTAATTAAAATTAAAACATTAATTTCCAGTGATAGTAGAGATAGATGGCCAGATATAAATATTTCTCCCTATTCCAAATTAAATTAGCCCTCAAAGTAACTTTTTCAAACTATTTTATAAATATTTGAAATTGAAATACTTACATTCCATCCTGGACTCGCTTCTCATAAAATTCTTGAACAGTCATGGTTGGTAAGCTAGGATATCCAGCACCAAAGACAGCCTTCTGCACCTCATCTCGAGTAATAATGACAGGTGTTAATGGCTTTGGAGGTGGAGGTTTATATTTTCTTTTATTCTCAACTGTAGATCCCGCAGTTTCTTCTTTCTTAACACTTTTCATGTGAGCTAATATTTTCCTCTCAGTTTGTAAGCAGTCTAATTCTTCTTCTGCCTTCGAAACAAATGATTTGATTAATTTCATATAATAGTCCCTTTTGACTTCTTCATCAACATTATCTGCATTGACTACTTTAATTAATTTTTTCAATTCTTCTTCTAATGCTTTTTCTTCCTTAAATCTTTGAATTTTTGAAGCCCTTGTCCGGGCAGCTCCCATTAAATCGAATGTGAATGGTCGCTTCTCATCAGTGGGTGGGGCTGCTTCCTCTTCACTTGCAGGTGGAGGAGGAATGTCTACATTCGAAATTCCGTAGTCATTGCAACGCTGTAAAAAATCTCTGAAATAAATATCACTTGTTTCAACAACTTCTGTTCTGTTAGTGACAGTTAACTTAAGAGCAAGTGTGCCAAGGAGAGCAGGAAGCAAGAAAAGCCTGAGATTGTCTGTAGCCACTTCTTCCACTGACTCATTAGAACTAAATAAGCCTGCTAATGATGTCAGACGTGTTGCCTCTTCAAGCATGCGCATAGCTTGCTTCACCTTATTCTGAAACAAAATTACTAATTAATTTGAAAGAAATATTAATTAGTATTTTCCTTAGATTAATATTATGAGCCACTGGCCTCCTTTATCTGGATAATCCTATCGGTTTAATGAGAAATAGCTAATAGCCCTAAGTTAAAAAATTAGAACTACGGTATTGTTCAAAGATTTTTTCCAGGGATAGTACACACAAGACGCATTATATTTTGTAAACGGAGCAGTCGCTTATTCATTGACTGGCCATGTCACCCTGAGTGAGTGAGATGATCACGCACAAACCCTCATTCTGCAGCCACACACAGTGCTTTTTTTTGTACGGCACATCAACTTCTGGGCCATTAGCGCCGACATCCATGGTGCAGCGAGGAATTTTCTCGAGCAGTGAGATGAGGAAATTCCTGCCGCCTGTGGGAATCGAACCTACCATCTCCCACATGAAAATCTCAAGCGTTAGCCACTGGACCACGAGAGACCCTTCTACAAAGTGCTGATACTAGAAAAGGAGTAAGGGAACTGTAAGCAACACCAGGGTATTAAAAAGAGAAAATAATCACTGTGATCACTTCCTGAATACGTATTACATTTCCTGATAAGAAATTATTAAACAAATGCCTATTGAACTATTTTGGAGATGGAAAACGTAAGTCAGCACTGGATAATGATTGCATTGCAGGATTGAGATTTAATTAAAATCTGCCCAAAAACAGTTTTGAACAGTGTAGGGGTTAGCACACAGATCGGTAGAATACACTCCAATGACCTGCTTACTATGAATTTTGGTAGCCCTCATGGAAATGTTGACAGATTAGATAAATTGGACCATGAAGATTCAAAGAAATTGGATTGGAATTTTTAGAAAATATTTTTATGTTCAATGTTTTGCCATGGCCAACTGTTCTATAGCAGGACATGGATTTATTCCATAATTATCTAATAATTTAAATATCTGGTTTGGTAAATAAAAAAGGTTGGTCAATTTTTAATTCATAATTATTTTTATTAAAGAATATAAACAGACCTGATGTTTCCTCAAAGAAACCGACTTTAAAAAGTTGTTTCACATTATAGCTTTTGATTATAAGCTTTTTATAGTAATTAGTGTGTGTGTGTGTGTGTGTGTGTGTAAACATTCAGATCCATTTTCACATGTTAAATTGAATACTTAAAACTGAAATATCAAATAAAAATCATTTTAATATGGTCTTGAAATAAGGTAAAACTATTGAAGTAGCTCTAAAAGACAAATTTGTGTGGTAAAGAAAATAATGCATCAATTAGAATTAATTAATTTAAAAGGAGCCATATTTCTCCTGATTTCAAATTGTTCTATTCTGCAGTAACAAATAAACACAAGAGTTTTGTCCATGTTAGGTATGAACAAAGTTTTCATTTTCTTATTGTTTCTTAAAGATTCATATGGAAGTTCATTTTATTCTGGATTCAATTTCAAGCAAGAGTAACATAAATAAGCTGAAAACCGTTTTTTTTCCTGTAAAAACTATTGATAAAGTTCTCTAGTAACTAATGACGTATTAGATATTCTCTCAAAATATTACTGACAGTAAATTTACTCTAGTAGAAAATCTTACTTGAATGCAAACACTGTTCGTGGGTTCCTCGCAGTCAGAAACACATTCGAAAAGTTCAAAACTTTCGTCAAACAATTCCAATAACTTCTTGTCTTCATTTCCGTTAGAAGCCATTCGAATCACTATTACGATTTTTTAATAACTGTTAAGAAAAAACAAAAAAGGAAAATAAAAGTTATATTATTAACGAAGAGGTTACCCAGAGCCAGGTAATAAACAAAAATCAAGTAGGATAGTTAAGAACATCAAACAAATAGGTACTGATATTTATTAGAATATACATAGGGTAACTGCGCCTATTATTGGGAATTAACATTACCGATGGCGGCGCCACCGTCGTTGTCAAAATGGCTGTTTACAAAGGGAGACATGTGACTTTTGTACATAGTGATTGCTGATAACAAGTGTTTTCACAGTTGTTTGTGGTTCTATTTCACGTTAATATTAGTGTTTTCACCAAGAAACAGGGTTTTTGGAAGCTCTACTTTATTTGTGTACTCAAATATGTAAGAATATTGGACTAACAGTGAGTTATTGTGAGTTGTTGTTATTGTGATGGATAAGCAAAAGTGAGGTAAATATTATTTCATACCATTGTGAATAGCTTTGAATGCAATAAATGTATTTTATAATAAATATTGCATATTATTGATCACCAATAAATCATGAACAATTTGAAAATTGAAAAAAAAAAATACTTCAAAATCTTTATTTTCACATATTACATGCACCATTATTATTTTTTTTTTTTTTTTAGTTTTAATCGTTTCTGATCACAAATTTTAATTATTGCTTACATTATTTGCAAATTATAACTGATGTAAATATAATTTCATACCATTGTGAACAGATTTGAATATAATACATTTATTTTATAATAAATATTGCATATTATTGAACACCAACAAATCATGAACAACTTGAAAATTGAGAAAATATTTCAAAATTTCTTTGAATCTCTATTTCACATATTACATGCACCATTTCATTTACTTATTAAGGTTGCAATTAAATTATATAAATATACTTTATCAAAAGGCACCGTAATATTTATGAAAGGAGTCATATGAATCAAATATGAAGTAGTACACTCATTTAAATTTAATACAGCCATTCCTGATTAGTGTGTTTGTGCAAGTGCAAACAACTTAATAGATTGGTGGGTCTTCTCCAAAATACCACAGGTATTTAGGTAATGGATGTGCATTCACAATTGCTTCACCTTCAACTCTGCACCTGAAACTACTTAAGGCTTCTAGATACCGTATTTTGGGGTGAGTTCGGACAGGTAGTACGAGTTCGGACAGGTAGTACGAGTTCGGACAATAGTGCATGGCGCAGGAAATCACGTGACCTGGAGCAAACTTTTTCATTAGGGTCATAATTGGCATGACAAATACTATCGATATTGTATGTTTCCCATGTAGGTAAGGCGAAATCGCCCTGAGAACACTTTGAAGTGAGTAACGAATATTTTAATGTGAGTTGTAATTTCCATGATTTTCGAAATGCTAGAAACAAACGTCTGTGTAGAGGCTCTAGAAGTAATTAAACCCTAATTTTTCATATTTTATAGTAGGTTTACATGTTGGCTAATGATACATAAATAAATATATTAATTTTTTTGGTTCAAAAGCTTTTTTTTTTTCTTCGTTAAGTAAAAAACTCGCATACCATGGGGTGAGTTCGGGCATGTATCAATTATACCCGCGTCCTTTTGGCTTAAAGGAAAACAGTATTTATTCCAAAGAGGCTTTGAAAAATTTGGTTGACGATGTCAAAACCATAGATTTAGAAAGGATAGATGTCTAACTCCCCACTTTTTAGTAAAGCACCCCTAACATTCTGGCGGCCATCTTCTTATGGGGATAAACAATGTCAGTAGTGCTTGGACAGTTCATGTAATTTCTTCTTGATATTGTATTGAATATTATTCTGATATTAGTGCAACTATGGTTCAATCATGCTGTGCTTATGGGTGTACTAACAAAGCTAAATAAGGATCGGATATTCACTTTTTTTCGTAAGTATTTACAAGTTGATTATCAAAGGTTCTTTCCCCAAGCTCAACAAGGGAGTTGTTTTCTCCCTAAAAAGCCAACAAATCCCTAACCTTAGGCCATTGTACGTATAAAAATTGTTTCTTTACATAAATATGTTCCAGCCTGCTAAAAAGATTTAATTCTTCAATGAAAAAAAAGCGCCCATGCACTTTTCAAATAATTCATTACGTTTTGTCCATCAAAGAATAGTTTTAAGTCATAATACACAGATCTGAATTGAGTTTTATTATATATCATGAGTTTTATTAATTGTACATCATTATAACATATATAAAAACCAAAATTAAAAAAAATACATTAAACAAATTTAGTATCAAATATATGGATGTTTCTTTTACACTGAGAAAGTTTTTTTTTTTTGTTTTTTAATAAACTTTTTAAGTGCTTAAGCCCTTAATCAGCAACCTTATGTTGATATAATCCTTTCCTCTTAGGCTGTTCCATAATTATTGTTTAAATTTATACATGAGTGACAAATTAACAGTTGATCTTTAAGGGAAAAGAAGTACCCATACAGCCATTTAATAATTTTTTATTGTTTCATAACGTTTTGTACATCAAAGAATATTTTCAAGTCTTCATATACAAATCTTAAATTGAGTTTTCTTCAACTTTACATCATTATAACATAAATGAAAAACCAAAATTTAAAAATGTAGTAAAAAAATACATTAAACAAATTTAGTATCAAATAAATGGGTGTTTATTTTTTATTGAACAATTAAAAACGATTTTTGCTTGTTTTTTTAATAACATTTTTAAGTGCTTAACAAGCTCTAACTTAATTTCACTAATATTTTTATTATTTGCTGTCGTGGAATCCATCTTTGGTCGCGGTGACCAAGCAGTTATTATTTGTACCTATCTAAGTTTTTTTTAAATTATTTAATTTAGTTGCTTTTCTAATTTATAAATGTTGTTTCAGGTTCCCACTACATATGTGTAATTTTTTAAGGCACTTAAATTTATGAACAAATTACTCTTACAAACCTCTTAATTACTTATGTAAATTGTTATATTTAAGTTATTTGTTTATTCACATTTAGATAGATGTATATAATAAATTACTATAAATTATGTAAATAAATTATGGTAAATCTGAAGGAGAGCGTCCTCAGCTCTCCTTCAGATACATATAATTATATATATATATATATATATATATATATATATATATATATATATATATATGGTATTATATTACAATTGCTTCATTATGAAAGTGAAGTGAAACATTTATTTTTAATTATTATTTCTTATGTATGTTATTTATTATTTTTTAGTCAGACAAATTAATATATTAAAATATTATGTCCATAAAAAGAACAGGTCACTTAAATTGTGGTTCTCTATTAAATAAATGAGTAATTAAATTTTCCATGAAATTTCTTATTAATTTTAATATTCTCCCTCTAAACTTTTCATCAGAGTGTCCTTAAAGAAGAGCTCACAAAACTTTGAAAACAGTCAGGGCTTTGGAAAAAGTCAATAACAACATGTGAAAGCGTATTTCGAACAAAAGTTTTTAAAACTTACCTTTTAGCATAATAACATGAATCCTGCATCACTTACTTTTTCATTCATAGAGAAAAACCTCAGCTACAGATTATTACATGAACAGGTATACAATATATTATATTATATTTAAAAAAGAAAAAAACGTACAAATAATGAATATAGTTTAAGGTAAGGATTGTCGGGGTTCGGTCACTGCTACTTAATAAAACTACATTTTATCATAAAAATGGTTTTATTGTGCCGACGTTTCGGCTTGAACTTTAAGCCTTCATCAGGGCTGTAAAAAACAAGTAGGATGTAATACTGAAATCTACACACACACATATATATATATATATATATATATATATATATATGCCTACATACACAAATACACATACATATATGGAAAAAGACAAAAACAGTTTTTGTCTTTTTTATGATAAAATGTAGTTTTATTAAGTAGCAGTGACCGAACCCCGACAATCCCTACCTTGCATCATCTACGGTCAACGATCTCCTCTCAATGAATATAATTTAAGTTTTTTTTTTAATAACACCATGACATAATGTTGGTTATACTATATTAAACCTTAATTAAATACTCCATTTTTAATTATATATTTTTTATGGATATTTATATGTGTATCACACATTGTTTTCTTTAAGAAAATTTAACCCCGGCAGGTTGGTTTTGATTTTCCTTAAAAGAATATTACCATTAAATGATTCCATTATGTTTTTAAAATAAGGGCTAATTTATTTTCCACCCTGCTTTCACTAAAAAATTTGTAAAATAATTGTTTCTTGTAATTTATTTATTACAACTATTAATTTATTCAAAAAACAACGAAAAAACTCAACTAATTTGATGATTTTATTTTCTTGAAAAAGCTATGTTCTGATATTTGTGAGGACTTAGTTTGTGTTTTTAGTTACATAATTATATAATATAATATTCTAATAATATTTGTACTGGAATAAAAATGCAAAATACTGCGCTATATGGGAGAAAATCGGTCAAATTAAAGCATTAGGGCTAATGGACATATGACCCTCTCTCCCCACAACAAGATGGCGGCTCTCCGGTTAGGCCTGCTTCACTTTTTCCCGGGAAAACCAGCGGAGTTAGTCATCTACTCTTTTCTAAATCTATGGTCAAAACAAAGAAGAAGACTCTGAAAGAGGCAGCGTATCGATTTAGGTATTTCGATGTACAACGAAATACCTACATCGGCTTTAAATGATAAAGTTAGAGGAATGCACACCAAAAAAAAGTGGCGGCCAAACAAAATTGAGTGAAGAAGAAGAAAAATATCAAAGGAAATTTAAGCTGCAGCTGAATGGGACTTTCCATTAACTCGATTAAGATATTCGCCAAATCGTAAAAATATATTTGGATGGTCAGGAAAAAATTCGCAGGATTTTGAAGCAAGCTCAGACTGGAATGGTTTTAAGGCTTTATGAAAAGGAATCAGCCATAACGGAACGCCTTACACAAAGCATCAAAATGTGTAGAGCAGAAGTTGATAAAGAAAAAGTGAAAGAATATTTTGTTAATCTAAAAAATATTATAGAAAATATTTCTCTTTAGAATATCATCAATTATGACCGAGCTCACTCCAACTATAGGTTAAGTTAAGATTTTTACAGAAATTAAAAGCTGTCCGAACTCACCCCACATGTAGGGGTGAATTCGGACACATTTTAGCTATGAGAAAAATTGAAAATTTTTAAGATATTCAAAAAAACAAAATACACTATTCGATAGAGGAATGTTAAGGGTTCATAAATTAATTTTTCCAGGTTTTTACAAAAATTCTGTCTTTTTTAATTACGAGAAAACCTCGAAAATGTGTGAACTCATCCCAAATGACGGTATCCAAAGAAGTTCCTTTGTACATACTTTTGTTCATCAATATCTATACCTTCTGAATTTCTAAAAGTGAATTTCAGAAATTAAATCAAATTCGGGTAAAATGGGTTGCAAGCTGTTTATAGTCACACAAGAGTGAAGGTTGCATAAACGTGAATTATTTCACTACCTCTTACATATTTTGTTTAAAAATAATTACTTTGTGAAAGGGAAAGGTTCATGTTGTCTTTAAAAAGAAAAATTTGTCATAAAACAGTCGGGAAATTATTAAATAGCAAGAAAAACACGAAAAACACAATAGCTTTACATTTGTAAACAATGCACGTCTCCCTTTGTCGCTAGTTCCGAAATTTTCCGCATGGCGGCGTATCGCTTAATGTTAATTCCCAATTGACATGCCCCCAATTACTGACACTCACAATTTCAATTAAAAAAATAAGCGTTTGGCGCCACCTACAAATTTAAACTTAGCACCAATTGGTTCGGAATCTTATCTACTTGTTTCCTGCCAAAAGCAAGTTGGCTATAAAGAGCACCACAGTTGAGGTCAAGATTTTCCCTTTAGCTTTATAGAACTTCAGAGAATGTGCTGATTTGCTAGTGTTTCTGCTTAGAAGGTGAGTGCTTATTTTTTGTATTTATCAGTCCCCATTTCTTGTTTTTTTAGCGGAACTGCTTCTGAAACAGTTCGTAGTCTTTCTTAGATATAATGCAACCTTTTTAAGTGCTCATTTCGAATAAATAACGTTATTTTGAAGGTGCCAATTATAGGATAGAGAAAAACCACCTTAATCCAATTATTGACATAACTTATGCAAGTATGAAGTTCATGATAAATTAGAGTAGCCAAAAATGCGGTTAATACATTTTAGATCCAACGACCATAGCCACGTTGAATGCATCGGTTACCGTTCATCTTGAAATTTAAGCAGCTTCGGGCGTGCCAGTACCTGAATGAACCTGTGGCCGACCACGTGCTGTTGGCATTATTAAAGGGTGGCAACCTGTAGATAGCCCGGCCTTAATAGTCCCAAAGCACAAAGAGTTCGCCATAAGTAGCTGGGAATATTGAAGATTAATCTCCTTTGAACTTTAGAAAATGATGGATTTCCTTTGAACTTTAGATCAACCAATGGAAATGCTAGTTGTTCTCTTTTCCACTCTTATAATGGAGATAACCTCATAATAACCTGTCATTTCATGATCCGGATCACTGGGCCGGTTCGGAACGGGAGCCGGTTCTCGAGATCGGTGCAACTAATACGTAAGTACCCACAAGGCTTACAAATAAGTTGAGACAAAGCCAAAATTATAATTCAAATATTATCGATCCTACCTAGTATATATATATATATATATATATATATATATATATATATATATATATATATATATATATATATATATATATATATATATATATAGTTATATATGTGTCCGTTAACACGATACAGGCCAGAGTTTTTGTTCGCCACGAAACTTGGAATGTAGTATTCTCCCATCAAAAGATTAAATGAGTTCGTTAACCAACAAAATCGGTCCATCTGGAGGGGGGTTTACTCCGGAGCCAAAGTAGTTATTCCATAAAAGTTAACCATAATTTTTGTTATATTTCAACGAAACTTGGTATTCGTTGTGGTCAACTGAAGAGCCAAATTTGTTATAAAAATAAACTAAATCGGTTGACTAGGAGGGGTTTACTCCGGACAGAAATTACTAATTTCCTTATATCGGTCGTAATTTCTGTTGTATTGTAACGAAACTCTTTATAGTCCTGGCTATCTAATAAGAAAGAAGTGTAAAAATGAACTGGGCTTATAAACACATTGCCACCCTTTTATAATGCCAAAAGCACGTTTCCCCACCAATTATAAAAAAGTTAAAATAGACGATTTTATAGGAACAATTCATTGGAAGCTAATTAGACACCAAATACTAAAACGTATACAGATTCCTAAAGTAGGTACCAATTGAAATCAGAATCTGATCAGATCTGTGGTCCTAGTAAAAATAAAACAACCAGAAGATTTTTTTCAAAATGCAACAATTGGGTTTGCCCACTTAATAAATTATAAAAATGTGTATATATATATATATATATATATATATATATATATATATATATATATATATATATATATATATAAATACAAATTTATCTCCTAATAAAAGAAATTAAAGATATATATACAAATTTATCTCCTAATAAAAAAAATTAAAGATTTATATATATATTTATGTTAACAAGGTGGGACCGCTCAGGGATAATGAGCAAATTAGATAGCTTGAGCTTAATCCAATCAATTGTAACAAAAAAGTTTGTCCTTAGACACTTACAACACCCTCTTCATAAAGTCTTCTAAATCAAGCTGAAATATTGGCATAAATCAAAAATCATGTTTCATTATAAAATGTAATTTCCACATATACTTTATTTTTGATCTTCACCTCAACCAATTTTATTAATGAGCTAATTACATTTCCTCATTTGACATTTCGGCCTCAGGGCCATCCTCATTAAACTTCTTTCATAAATCCACATATATTCACCCTATTTCCACAAGGGCTTGTCATCACTTTAAATCTATGGGCTTGTCCATCTTCTATAACTAAAAAATTTTTACATTTTTAAACACTTGAGTTACCCCCAGACCATGTGCCCACCACTTTCCACCATTTTCTATTTCAAATAGATTCCCAACCGTTTTTGGGACATTAAGGAAAATATACAAAGTTCCCAAAATTTTTCATGTCTTTTAATAAAATATTTTATTCAAACTCATCCTTAATTCCAAACGTAACCAAAATTTCAACATATTAGTTTTTTTTTTTTTTTTTTTTTTTTTTTTTTTTTATATTAGTTTTGATGAAATTTCAACATGCAGAAAATGTTTCAACTGAATCCCATGATTCTATCTACCCAAACCAAAAACTTTATTCAACAATATTTTTCCCATTTTCTCGGATACGGTTACAGGTATCGCCTTAAAAATGGTTTCATTCGTATTACTACGTGAAGAAACCTATAAAACAAGTGCTTGCAAGCATATGATTTAAGCATAACGATTTTTTTCTGCGCGAATTTCGCTCCAAAAACCATGTTCCAGAGGACGGATTTCGCTGGTTAACGAAATTGAACTTTCAAATTAGACGAAAGATTTTTGTACGAAATTTCATCAAAATCGGACCATTTTTGACCTGTCAAGGCCGCGAACAGACAAATATATATATATATATATATATATATATATATATATACATATATATATATATATATATATATATATATATATACATATATATATATATATATATATATATATATATACATATATACATATATATATACATATATACACACACACAAATTTGAACCACCGTTATTTTCGTTCTCTAGGGATCTGAAGCGTAAAATTTTCTAGTCAGCACTTACAGATTGCGTCATGAGGTCAACCTTATAAGCGGGTTCCTCCCTATGGAGCATTGTTTTATGAAGAATTGGGTACACAATTTGGGATATAGGCTTAAAATATAAAACTCCATTCGCATTAAGTAATTATTGTTATTCTTATTAAATAGAGAAACATGAAGCCTCCAATAATTTTAGAAAATAGTTCTTATGAATATATTCCTAAGACATGGTGCATTGAGATAATTCTTGAAAATTTCAGTGGATCACATTCTGTTAGACCTGATTAACAGTGAATAATTACTAACCAGCTATTTTATGAAATAGCATCCTTTCAAAAAAAACAAACAATTTACTCGTTTTTAGCAACAGCTTAAATATTATGCAGTTATGACTCTAGAATATAAAAATGAGATTATTTTGTTTTTAAGGTGTAATAAGAATTAATCAAGATTTGTACTCAAAACTCTTAGTTTAAATTACTTTTTGTAATTAAGGAAATTAAACAATTTAACAAACAATAATCAAATAATAAAAATAAAAAATAGGAATAGTAAACATCATTTTTCAATTCTGTTTGTAAGAAAGGCAATAAACACTTGTTTTAGACTCATTAAAAGAATAAATCAAATATTGCTTATTTTCACATAGCTTTCAAGAATAAGACTGACTAACGACAAGTTAAAGAATAAAAGGGTAGTGAGAAAGTTAATTGCGAAATATGATTTATTACTATATTGTAACTCAACAACAATAAAACACATTCAAGTGCAAATCAAGCAATAAAAAATATTTAATCTGGATGAAATTTGTTTGGAAAGGAATATAATTTCTTAAAATAGCTGATAACAAAAAATAAATACATTTTAATTTGTTAATCATTAGATCTGTGAAATTTTTCATTCAATCTGAAAAATTGAAAATCAATTGACACTATATAAAATATTGCACATGTTTATGAGAACAAAGATCAAGAAAATTTGAGTTGCCATAAGCAATTTAATTAATTTAAGCAAGGTACTAATGGAGAACTTTTCATGTGATTCACAATACATACATAAAACTTAATAAATATATATTGAGTACAGAATAAAAAGCTCTTCAATGGGTTTGTTAAGGAACAAAGGAGAATCATTCTATAATACATACAATCAGAAATACACGTTCGTCTACACTCACAAACACACACATACAATAAAAAATGTGTGGTGTATGCGAGTGATGTATATTATATGAGTGTATGTTTTTGTAAAATGTTTTTACAGATAAATAAAAAATAAGGAAAAATACAAGGCAGTTTGAAACTTATTAACTATATTAAAGATACAAGATTATTTTTCCTATGATTTTATTAAATACTTCAGGAATACTTAAGTTTAGAAAACTACAACCATTAGAACTAGGAAAACTCGATGAATTAGAAAATATACATAAGTAAATAATCTTTTGTTTCCCTTATTAGTTGAACAAGTGTGCCAACACAGCAATGTGCCATTAATAATTTTCAAATAAAATGAATGTTTAATATACATAAGGTACAATATATATATAGATATATATTATTTATAGAAATAACATGCTTAACTAATATGCATTTTTAATGCCTCTTAAAGTATATTTGGTGTATCCATAGCAACAGTCCGACAAATTCTATTATCTTAACAATACAATAAGTTCTTTATTTTTGCTTTATTAGTTTAATAATTTAGAACAAGTAAAAAATTAATTTTAAATGTACAGAGGAATGTACTGGTTAAGAAGTGGCACATTGATCAATAAAAAAAAATCTATACCCAATAATTATACCTAGGACGTTTCTTCTATCCAATTGTGCTTGTTCATTTACTCAGAAAAGCACAACATAAAATTTACATTTGATCTGTGGTTGAAGACATATCAACACTGAATGTGATTGGAAGTTAAAAGCAAAGAATTCTTAATATTAATTTTGTATTTCTTACTACTATTAAAGCAGGTACCTTTACAATAAAACATTTAATACTAAGATGCCTTGATAAAATAGATTATGAGGACACTTTTCCTTGTCAAAGAACTATTATTTACTTTTTTTTAGAGAATACAAGTTTTTCCTTTAACTGGTGGACTGAACTAAAAAATTGCAATAAATCTGAAATTTTTTGCAGATGTTTTATTAGAATATATACAAGATTTGTACTTCATTTTTACAATTTATTTTAAAAGAAAGCAGTCTGAACATTTCTCACAATTATTATACTTATGCAATGGTAAATTTAATTCCCTAAAGAAGCTAAAGATAATTAAAATATTTTCTTAAATAATTAAATTTATGAATGTGCTTAATAATACACAAATAAGGCCTCAAGGAACAGTGTAGTAAAACTTGAACAATGATTCTTAATTTCTGTCCTTGAAATTTAACAATGAATAATAATTTGATAAATACAAATAAAAGTATCAGTCAGAAGAAGGTGATAGTATATAGTTCCTCCCAAAACATCCAATTATTTTCAGATAAACCCTTTTTTAAGTAAATAAAACTATAATAAGGAAAAAACACATGTACAGAAACTTTGCAATTTACAATGAATTTGAGGGAGAAACAAAACTAGTTTTAATTGTCATTTCAATATTAAGACCTAAAAGAAGACTCTTTTAATAATTGTTATCTTTTGCCTGATTTCAGTTATATCCAAATACTGTTAGGTTTGGATTTTTTCTCGGAAAACCACAATAAGAAATGAAATGCCAAAATTTCAGAAGCTTGTCTTAGTCTGTCCACCTAACAAATACATACACTTATGTATATAATTATGTTTAACACTTTAATCTTAACAGTTATATTTATTTATTTATTTCTAAACATAGATCCAATAACTACAATACAACAAACCACTTAGATAATTAAATAGAAAATTCTTACAAGCTAATGAGAATAGATGAACTCTAATAGGAGATAAACTAAGAAGAGGAGTGAGCAAAATCAATCTGATAACGAAATCTAAAGAGGAAAAGTGAAAAATTCCACATGACAACATCCTGCAATTTGTTTTAAGTTAATATTTTTTTTAGTATAATTTAATAAGTATTTCATATAGAATGATTTAATTTTTTATGGCCAAATGTATTAATGATAGAACAATTGAGAAAAAGATTCAAATTGAATAAAAGAAAAAAAATGACACTCCTAAATCTAATCTTTACAAAATTATAGATATTATGATTCTTATAATTTTGTAAAGATTAGATTTAGGAGTGTCATTTTTTTTTTTTTTATTCAATTTGAATCTTTTGAATTATAGATATTATGATTCTTACGGCGCTAATGACCTAGATGTAGATGCGCCGTAAAAAAAAAAAAAAAATTATGATTCTTAATGAATTGAAATGTAATCAATTAGCTTTATAAGCATTGATTTAAATTATTATGAAAGACAAAATATATACCAACTAAAATATAATTTAAAAATCAGAATGTCTATAGAAAAAAAAAATGAAGTTCGCCAAGGGAAAAACGGAATATAATGTATTATGGAATATCAAATGCAACAGTAGCCATTACTAGTTTTTATTAATTACTGTAAAACAAACTGCAGAATCAAGATACCTTACAAAGCCTTTTCTTAAATGAGAAATAACCCTCTTAACAACAATTATTTATTACAATTCTAAGAAAATATTTTTTTTTTAAATATAACCATCAAACTTAATAGTGCAGGTCCTGCCATTTAAAAATTAGAAATTTAATAAAATTGAAGTACTAAAAATGATAAGCAACTATATTGCTTAAATCATGTAAAAAATACTAATTCAATGTGAAGCTAGGCAATCTATTTACCAAACCTAAAGTGTTTGATTTCTACTTTGATTTCTAACACAATTCCTTTTGACACGTAATTAATAATATAATTAAATAGATTAAAATTAATTTTATTACCTCGTTTGCATTAAAAATTATTACAATTGCCAAAATCCTTTGAAGTCTTCCTTAAGTGCTTTATTTAATTGACATATATACAAGCTTTAAATAGAGCATCGAGGACAATAAGTTCACTCTTTCTTGTCTAAAAATGTAACACTGAAATCAATGATTAATCAGTGATCGTTTTAAACATTTCATATAAAATAGAATTATACAATATTTTTTTATCTTTAATTGAATTTAGTATAATCATTAAAAAAAGAATTTTATTCTAAGAGAACAAAAAATATAAATGAATTAATTAACAAAATAACGCTTCTAACTATAATAGGGCAGCTGTAGCTTGGCTAATGAGAATTTTGGTAACCACCATTAGAGGAAGGGGTTAGAAATCTGTTGTTTTCAAGGGTCTGGAGGGGGGGGGGCAACAAGAGCGCTGAATCCTTTACTGCCAAATCAGCTCTGGTTAATCACAAAGCTGTAAATAGACTGATGATTCACTTGAAGATACTACTTATTACATAGGCTAGAGAACGAGAGATTTCGTGTTACGAGTCTGCGAGTGCAAAACCTGGGTTTATTCCTTCCACAAAATTACTTTTCTGTGGCAAAAAAAAAACAAAACACGAGATCATCAAAATGAAAAAAAAAAGTCATCAAAATGAAAAAACCTAGGAGAAAAATTGGAAAATATGATAGTACTCCTTATCATTATGTTTTGTTTTTTTTACAAGTCCTTCTTTCATATGGAAGAATGGGAAGGAAGATAATGCCAAATGAAAAGTGAGGAAAAATCCAACAGCAACCTTTTGAAGCTTGTATGAGTACGCCTGAACTATTGGAATTTGGTAAATTATTTATCTGCTACTGTACCAGTCACTTCAATACAGTCAAGATTTTCTGAGATTAGATAATAAGGTAAGTAGCAGTCCAAATTGAAAGAAATTATATATTTTATTTATTTACGAGCATCCACAACCAAGGTGAATGTAGAGAGTCCACTGATATGTTCCAGAACTGTAGATATTTTCTACTGGAGGAAAATTTAAACATATAGCCAATAGAACTGAATTTTGAGAGGTATCCTGTAAAAAAACAAAAACACTTTACTGTTTTAATTAATTGTTTTTTTTAATTGCAGTGTTTAACGCATTCAATACGGCGAGCATCTTATGGTGCTCATCAAGTCCTTATGGCTGGACTGAGAGCACTGTACAGAGCTCGGGCCTCTTCAGCCTCTTGTTGCCCTCCCGGCTAGTAACTACCGGCTTGGAGTTCTCTCAATTAACTGCAGCCGTAGCCCAAAGTGAGCCAAAATGGCAGCATCATTGAAGATGTAAAAAAAAAAAAAAATTCTGCAAGTCAGAAACATTTAAGGTAGAAATTTAAAAATTTTGTTGACCAGTCTCCAATTGGAGGGGTATAGAGGTAAGCATCTATGGGGGATTTTATATGTTTTAACATAGTAGGATTTAGGAACCTTATATCCCTTTCAACTCCAATCTGCCATGCCTCTGATTTTTCATGGCCAAGATACAGCAGCGCTAAAATAAACAAAATAACACAGTGAATGTAATTGAAAATTTGCACACTAATTCCTTACTGGTAATAAAAATTTAAGTCTGCTTAGAATTAATTTCTAAAATGATTAATATTAACGTCGGAAACTTAGGTTGTCAATGACCATACATCAAAAAATGATGTACAGAAACAGTAGATTTCCAGGTGTACATCCAGAACAAAAATATGGCTACCCTATTTTATAGTCAAATCAACTTATTGTTATAGTGAAATTATAAAGTATTATAGTTTGGACGACATATTTTAAAAGCTATGTTAGCCCAGTTCAGAGCACCCAGTACATTTAATCTTACTAATTACATTTCATAAAATTTGCCAGCTTAACTCATTTGAGAGATTCCAAAATTGAGGCAAATTTGAATCAAGCGAAAAGAGTAGTAGAGGAAGGTATTATCTATATAATTCAATTTAGATTTAATGAAGATAACAACCCCTCAGTTCGTCAGAAGGGCACATATTATTGAACGAAAAAATGTTCAAATGATTTTTAAAAAAAATAATGATTTAAGAGGTCAGAAATCACAGAAAAGACAGAGACAATGTAATAAAGACATAACTCATCATAATTTTTCAATGTGAAAAACTAAGTTTAAAATTTGAATAATAAAAAGGCCATTGAAAATCCACTTTAATCGCCTCCTTATTCGATATTTTTCTTTTGTTTTTTCATAGCCACAGGAAAATGTTAAATTTTAAAATAAATTGTTTTGGTGCCTACAAACAAAAATAAAGCATTTCAACAACAAAAAGAAAATAAAGCTAAGCTCAAAGAGATAAACTATAATAACAAAGTACAACAAATTAAATATAAATTCAATAATTCAATAAACGTTTTACTTTATAACTCTTTGAGTCCCATTCAATAAATATATTATTATTATTAATTTTATTGACTATTCTGATATTAAGAATTTAAGTACTAAATAGCACTGAATTGATCTAATATTTAATAATTTCCTAAATATCAATTAATAAAAGTGCAACATTAAAGCTAATTGATGTGCTTTGAAGTTATTTGGCCTACAATTTGAGCTAATGTCACTTAGTTGGTGTTTTATAAGAGTAATTAATAGATGTCACTTACACAAACCCCCAAGTATAAAATTAAGTAAGGAGTAAAATTTAATGATGTACAATGATTTGTTACACTAACAAAAGAAGGACAGGGAAGTATTACTAGAAAAATATGAATAAACAAGAATTTACATCAACACTGGATAATACTGACTACATATGAATAGATTTTAAACAAGATTCAATAAAATACAAAATACTTTTGCCCTTTTTCCTCCACAGCAATACTCCTATTACTTATTGAATATAAGTCTATTCTGAAGGATAAATATTAGAATAATACAAAGGTAAGAAAACAAAAAACCTCTGAACTGGGCAAGTTTACATTAAACGATCATTTATATAAGGTAAATAATTTTGCTTCTAGTACAATAATGGGAATAAATCATGCACTCATTTATTATCGCACTCAAAGTTAGTTAAGTACGATCTGTGAGCAGCATTAGCACAGTACAGGTTTACCTTAAAGCTGAGATTGGCTGATATCGCAGTATTCTATATGTGAATGTTTACCTCATAAGTGATGGGCAGAAATCAGGATTGGCAGAGACAATAAAATAGCCAAGAAAAAAAAAATAGATGCAATAAATTTAAGAAGTGACCGAACAAAATTCAATATCAATTTTAAGGAAAAGATTTGATATTTTTGGCAAATGCCGAAAATCAGATGGCAATTATGAAAGTGTATTGTTTTATTATATAATAAGACTTAAAAAGAAACACTTAGTGATCCCATCACTTATTAGGCACTCTATTAATTATTCAAATAAAAATACAAAACTTAAAACTTGCATAAAAATTCGACTTCGCCATTAAGAGAGAAAGAGAGAAAATAAATAAGTGTTTGAAAAAATATTTAAAAAAATAAAAAAAAAACCCTTATATCTAAAATAAACATGGTGTCCTTTGAATTTTCAGACAGCTTACCAGTTATTTACATAATGTGCACCAATCAAAGAAGCTCTTCATTTGTTCGGCAGTTTCCTCATTTAGTTTTCTTCCAACTTTTTGAAATAATTATTTCTGCTTATTTTGAAATAAAATTTTCAAAATTCATTTTGATTCCTAAGAAAATATATGATTCTATATATAAACAGTGGAATACAAAAAATAACCACCATTAACTTTCAACATCAAAAAAATTGTTGAGTCAGTTAATTCAATTAGAATAATAAAAATAACTGTTAACCGCCGTGTCTGATTATCCCGGTATAAGTGGCAGGAGGGAGTGTTGTCTTTGGTTCGTTATGCGAAATACATAACTTTCTTTGTATCCGCGTGGACAGTAATAGCTCTAGCCATGGCACCTGGGGTTCTGTCTTCACTGCAGCCCGATTGATGAGATCCTTCACCACTGAAAAATCAAAATTTTGTATAAAACATAAGTGAGCAAATGAAATATCTAAGAGTGAAAATGGATGATTTATGACAGAAACCAAAAGACAATCAACATTTGTATGATATGTAATCTCATTATTGCAAACACTGGTTATAATTATATTATTAAGAACATAAATACATTTTCCAAGCTTATGACCATGAAATTGGTTGTTGGAGGATAGGCATTCTTCATTCTAATTTATTTCATACATTAGATATATTTTGATTTTATTATTCCATCAAGCATAGTGAGATTTTTTTTCTTTTAAATGTTATAGAATTGAATCAGTAAAAAGGTAAGCACCATAGACCATATTTTTATTAAGTGTTAAGTTTGTTTAATATGTAAATATTACAATACTATGATATGAGTTATTCCATTTTTCAATAGTCTTGAAAAACCATTGCTTGAAATAAATTAAAGATTCCACATTTGAATGTTCTGCGAGTGTGCCTATACAAGCCCCCTCATGGTAGGCCTATTTTCATGGTTATTACTAAGCCATCTAGACGGGCATTTGTGAGTAGGACTCATCCAAGTTAAAACCTCAGTCGTGTGTATAAGTGCACGATGGATTCGTGCAAATCAAATCCAAAACAATCCACACTATTTGATTTGCAAATGAACAGTATACATTGTGGGAATTTTAGGGTGTTTTATTTTTATTTAATACTTATTAAATAGTTTTTTTGCCCCCTTTAAGAAATGAAATACACAATTGAATCGCAATTCAATGCTGTTCTAAGTGAATCGCAAGGGTACTGGGCTCATTCCTAGGATGATGGGCTCCTCATCACACATCATCCTGTCATTTCCTGGGCTAAGTCTGATAAAAAAATCAAGTTGTTTCCAACTCCCACTTTCCTTATTTCCCCCCAAACCTTTGTTCCGTAGGCTTTTTTATCAATTTTTTTCACGAAATTACTAAAACAGCAGGCTAAGAAAACTAGCTACATCTTAACATTATTGCTAACTCAGGAAGAGATATGATCTACCCAATACCCTTCTGGGAATATGTGGCATTTATTAATTACAAGGACTGACAGACAAATATTGGATTGCTCTGGAGGAAGAATTAGTTGATATATTTTTTTAGGATTCTTGGGTAATCTATTAGTCATTAATTTAATATGCTCCCCTCCCTATTATTTTGTTCCGATTCCTTTGCTTTACATGCCTTATCAGTCAATACTGGTATATAATCACAAAAATAAAAAGGGAGTTTTTGAGAATCAATTATTTCAATTGAATTAATTACATTGTTAATTTGGTGGCAAAATAATTTGCACCAATAAAATTAATTTGTAATAATATCGAGAGTAATATAGAGTACAGGCAGGGTTATTTGATTTACAGGGACATGCTAACTAAGACTTCTTGACAAAGCCCATCTCAAAATTAAGAAAATTACTAAATCATACCAATAATAGGTTATACCAATATAATAGGTTCCCTTGCTTTTCTATGCCATATGTTAGGTAGACACATTTTCAGTCAACATTTGATTTGCAAAAAAAAAAATAATGAATATAATGTATTAAGGGATATACATCAGATATATACCTGTCATGTTCCTTTTCTACTAGATGATATCTTGCTCGGAATGCGACTAGGTGAGCATAATATGCAGGAGCTGGAATAGATACTGACCGAGTACACCTAACATATGTGTGACATAGTTGGTATGTCAGGCATTGCAGTTCATCAGAATCAAAATGGTTGTCATCCCACAAAACATGATAATGACTAGGCCTACTTGTACCCTGAAAAAAAGGTTTTTAAGAAATCGTTATTCATTTTATAATTAAATATATTGTTTAGTTGTAATATATTGTTAATATAGATAAAGGTGACTGTGGTGAGAGAGTCTCACTACTGGAGTTAAGTATGCGATAGCTAGAGCTTACAATATCTCTGAGTATAACATTATACTCAGTTTTATTTCAAAAATACAATTAAAAAGTTACAATTTATAAAAATTGAAAACTCCATTTAAGTATGGAATATTACATGTATTAAAACCACTCGTTTAACTCTCTCATTGATGGCAAATGGAGGGACTCGCAGCGCCTGGTTGGCTGGATGCACATCCGTCTAGCTTATCCCATACGCTCACCAATCTCTCCTCATCTCAACCTCACTACTGTTCAATTCATTCCTCATCTCTCTCAGCATCCCATTGTTATACATATGGAATTATCAATATATAATGTCAAATGTTCTTTATATTGGTAATTTTATTTTAAAATAACAGAAATTATCTATCATGAAAAATAAAATAACTCAGATTAGAAATTACGAATAATTAGATTATTTAGACAGAACACACAAAAGAAGAGTCGACTAGTGAATGATAGATAGGGCCACAAAGACAAATCTGTTTAGGACCCGCTAGTCTGTGAGGCTTGAACAATTAACCATGACAATGTTGATTATAAGACTTATTTTTTTTTTAATTATAGATAATTAAATACTTGCATAATGAATATTTACAATTAATATAAGAAGAAGATTTGATGAAATTGAAAATTATATATAATAAAATCAACACTACCAGCAATTCCCAGAAAATTGAGATATAAACCCTCCATTACTATAACATTTAAAGAAAATTAATAATCATTACAGATCCTAAAAATTCTCGGATAATATCGTCAATACAAATGCAAAGTATCAAATGTGCAAGATGGTTTGGTACCTTCTAAATGACTCCATATAAATTTATCTTATTATATGTTTTAATTAGACTTAATGCACATTCGTTAGTTTTATTTTCAGTAATTGACAATTATTATCCTTAATTGTTGAAAGAATTTGCCACAACGTACATCAGTCTAACAGCAATCAGAATAGATTGAAAATGAAAAATGCGTTTTTCCACATTCGATACTTTGTATTTGTATCAACGATACAAATACAAAGTATCGAACGAGGAAGCTGAAAACTCTCCTTATTTCTGCTAGAACAAACTGATTGTGTACGAGGTAATAGCACTAAGCCGGAGAAGCCACATATGGGGCCATTGGGGCCACCAAGTTAACTTGTGAGGAGCGTCAGGGGATCTAAACATCAATTAGCTCTTGCACAAGAACATGGTTTGGCACTTTTCCTAGGGGAGAACAAAATCAAAGCATTGGCACACAAGTAATTCATATTATGCAATATGATAAGATGTATATTATAAAAGTTCAACATCATTAATCAGTTAAGAACATCGAAAAACTTTATTTCTAAAAAGAAACACTATATAATTCGAGACATCAATGTCTTTCATTACACGTTTTAACATAAATAAATGATGCACCTGTATGCCTTGATGACTGCAAAGATAAAAGTCAAACTCCGTAGGATGGGTTATGCCTACATCAACAGTAGTACCAGCTGGAATGTTTCCAGATTTTCCACTCTGTTCTTTTTTGTCTGCACAAAATAACCTTTAAAAAAATATATAATTATAACAACCGCTTTTTCAAAACTTGCTGGTGGGGTCATAAAAAGAAACTATATAGTCTGAC
>OX328123.1:99884851-100084851 GCA_946811695.1 Gonocerus acuteangulatus | reverse complement strand
TTTATTCCTTGTTATTTTTTAACTGCTTATAGTTGGATAATGTATTTGATAATAAATCAGGTTAAGAAAAACAATTTAATCTTAGAGATATGGATTTCCAAAATATAGCTTTTCAACTGCCTAGCGGGGTCCTTCCTAGGGAGGGTTGGCCGACCCATCCAGGTAAGATTTTAAATAAGACCTTTCTTGAAAGTAAAGATGGAACTGTCAACTTTGGTCCTCCTCTGCCTCCGGGCACTTTCATTGCTGATGAAGGCTACCAATGAGTAGCCGAATCCCAACCATTCCATCTTTACTTATCACCTCGACGACTAACTATCTAATCTTCATGCTTTCTAGAAATGTGGACCCAAAATAATAACAGCTTCTATTTTAATCATTTTAAATGAGTCTAGAGATAAGAACGGAACCGCACTAAGATGATGCAGTTCCTGCGAGTCGGACTTTTTTCTTTTTTGCGTCATGAGATCAACCTTATAAGCGGGGTTCCTCCCTATGGGGGAGGGAGGAACTGCGCTAAAAAAAGGTAGATTTCTCTTTATAAGCCTCCAGGTACTTACAGGTTTTTTGACACGTAATCAAATGAAACTATTTCCAAGGCCAAAACATTAACAGCGTTCATTTGAAAAAACTGTTAAAGTTATGGTTTTTAGATATATTTTAAAAAAATGGACTTTTTATAGTATTTTCTTAAATATGCCTGAAGATGATATTTAAAATAGTGCATTTTTATGTATGGCAGAAGTTGAAAAGCAGAGGGATTTACTGCCTACATTCAGCCACTCTCACTTATCTGTGCATTGGTGCCATTTCACTGTCTAAATTTCCTTCATCTTGGAGATTTCATTCAAGAAGTTATTCAACTTTTTTCTATAGTAAAATGCTTTATCAATATTAGTTTTTTAATAAGAAATCCCCTGCGTTTTGTAATTTGAACTGTTTAACATCCCTTTATTAGTAACTAATTTTTTTTCAGGGGGGGGGGGGTATCATTCTTTTCTATCTAGAATAGAGGTGATGCTTTTCTTTTCTTAAAAAAACGAAAACCACAACCTCACTTATTTCATCATAAATAAAAATGTTAAATCTTCAGGGATTTCTCCTTAAAATACATACCTTGTATGATGACGTTTCTGGACAACAATGAAAGTTATTCCAGGTTTGTAATCGCCTTCAAGTTTAATGCATGCTTCTCTAATAGCTGTTAATTCATGTTGAAGTACCTACAAATTTAAAATAAATATTTACAAAACTACTGCTTGGATGATAATTGTTAGCCATTGGACTGATGCAAAGTAATAGATTTTTGAGATTGGGCTAAAAAACAACAAAAGACTTGGGAAGAATCTATTTGAATGTTATGGCTTGCTCTTTGGCAGTCTTCTTCGGCAATAAATTCATAGAGGTCAAGAGTGGCCAAAGAAGAACTATTAAAGCATTAATTCTATTCCTGACTAAAAAAATTATTTACAACTAGCTGTTACCCGGCGTGCCAGGCTAAACCTACTTTCTGCATATAGAAAAGCCTAAATAAATTAGAAACCAAATAAGTATTATTAAAATCAAATAACACGGATCTGTAACTGTTTCGAACCCGTGACCTCCTAACTGGGAGTCCCAGACGACTTTGACCTAACCTATAACACCCCCCCCCATATCAAGACATACATGTATGCCAAGTTTGGTAAAAATCGGTCTAACAGTGTGGATTTTTATTTAAAAAAAAAAAAAAAAAAAAAAAAAAAAGCACATACAGACAGCAGCTGGTAGACGTTTTTGACCTGGCCTATGACACTCCCCTGATCAAGGCCAACCTGTGTGCCCAGTTTGATCAAAATCTGTCAAACGGTGTGGGTTTGTATAAAGAACAAACATACAGACAGACAGATGGTAGCCGTTTTGACCTAGCCTATGGCAATCGCTGAATCAAGACCTACCATTATTCCAAGTTTGGTCAAAATCGGATGAACGGTGTGGATTTGTATAAGGGACAAACATATAGACAGACAGCTGGTAGACGTTTTTGACTTAGCCTACGACACTCCTCAGATTAAGATCCACATGTGTACCGAGTTAAGTCAAAATCGGACAAACAGTGTGGATTTGTATAAGGGACAAACATACATACAGACAGCTGGTAGACGTTTTTGACTTAGCCTACGACACTCCTCAGATTAAGATCCACATATGTACAGAGTTTGGTCAAAATCTGTCAAACGGTGTGGATTTGTATAAGGGACAAACATACAGACAGACAGCTGGTAGACGTTTTTGACTTAGCCTACGACACTCCTCAGATTAAGATCCACAAGTGTACCGAGTTTAGTCAAAATCGGACGAACGGTGTGGATTTGTATAAGGGACGAACATACAGACAGACAGCTGTTAGATTTTTTTGACCTAGCCTAGGAGATTTCTCAAATCAAGACCTACCATTATTCCAAGTTTGGTCAAAATCGGTCAAACGGTGTGGATTTGTATAAGGGACAAACATACAGACAGACAGCTGGTAGACGTTTTTGACTTAGCCTACGACACTCCTCAGATTAAGATCCACATGTGTACCGAGTTTAGTCAAAATCGGACGAACGGTGTGGATTTGTATAAGGGACAAACATACAGACAGACAGCTGGTAGACGTTTTTGACTTAGCCTACGACACTCCTCAGATTAAGATCCACAAGTGTACCGAGTTTAGTCAAAATCGGTCAAACGGTGTGGATTTGTATAAGGAACAAACAAACAGAAAAACAGACCGACACGTGAATTTTATAGATATAGATATACTTAGAATCTCAGGGCATATAGACACTTGGTGTATACTTTGTCTGTGATAAAATAGTATTAAGAATTACAAAGGTAACTATAGTCAGTTGTGTGGTGTCTTAATAAAACTAGATTTTTTATAATAAAATTAGTTTTATTTTTACCGTTTTGGCTTGAAATTTAAGCCGTCATCAGGGCTGTAAAACAAGGAGCACAGACTTAATATTAATTTATATACAGATGAAATGAAAGGAAAAACATTACGCATTGACGATTAAAATTAAAATTAATGCTGATGGGATGTTGGTTTTAAGCGGGATGCTTTCTATAAATAGAAACTTTTTTGAGGTTGGATCCAATGAAGAAGATGGAGAATTGGTCAAATTAAAAGTTATCTCTGTCTGTAATGGCATGGTCGGATAAAGCGGAGTAATAACACACTCGTAGATCTCCCTCCTCTCTTCGGCTGGCCAATTTTCATCCTGCACTTATTTATTTTATATATATTCTTATGTTACCTCTATTTTAAGTTTTAAATCTGTATCAATTACCTTTAATTTAAGCTCTAGCTATAACACACATTTCCCATATGTATAATTCATTCTCAACATTATGTCTAATATTTTTCCTTTCATTTGATCTGTATATAAATTAGTATTCACTCTGTCCTCTTTTTTTTACAGCCCTGATGAAGGATTGAAATTCATTTGCCCAAACATCGGCAAAATAAAACTAATTTTCTTATTATAAAAATGTAATTTCATTAAGATACCACACGACTGAACCCTGACTTTATCTACCTTTGCAATCTCAATGGTTAACAATCTCCTCTCTATGTATTAAGAATTATCACTCTACTTTTAGCATCACACCATCAAACCAATATATTTTTTTAACATTAGATTATTTATATATTTTTAAATATAAGGAAACTTACATGTAAGAATTGGCCTTCTGAAACACCATCTCTATAGAGAATGATCCTGTGAGGTTTATAGCCACCCGTACTTTTATAGAACATTATTAACAGCTCTCTGAAATGAAGAAAAATCATAAAATGTAATTTTTCCAAATTATTCAGAATGCTGGAGTTTTAGATTACCAAATATGTCTTTATATGTAATGACTTATTCTTTAACCCTTCTTCTCTGCAGAGTAAGGATTATATTTCTCCTTCCAACAATTTTGTTGTTATAATTATTACAGAAGTAATAGTAATTATAATGATTTCTAGAAGTTCTTATAAAGATTTTTATTAACTATCCTTTCGGCCAATGAGTAATGTGCTGAGTTTGGGCAAAACTTAGCGATTTAGGTGCGATGTGCTTGATGACAAACAAAAAGTTGTTTTATATAATTATACAACAAACGATGATCGTCATTATAAAGGAAATAAAAGTGAATTTTATGTCCCTCTATCTGATAGATTTTTTTTTTCTAGCTGTTTCTATATAGTAGAGATGGGCAATAGTCAACAGTTGCTATCGATATATTGATAGTTCATGACTATCAATAGTCATGAACTATCGATAAATTTTTTACTTTTTTTTTAGAATTGAAGTTCTCATCATCTGGAGGGATTTGGTATTAAATACTGACACGTCTGGTGAATTAAATACTGAAAAAGAACCGTCTGGTGAATTAAATACTGAAAAAGAACCGTCTGGTGAATACAACCAACTATATAATGTAGCCAGGAAATACCTTTGTGTTCCAGGATCGTCTGTAGCCTCAGAACGTGTATTTTCAGCGGCTGGAAAAATCATTTCTGAGCAGCGGAACAGACTGAGCCAAAGAAAATCGGAAAAGTTGTTTTTCCTTTCTAGTAATATGCGGCTCAAGGAGCACAACTAAAAAAGTTTGAAATAATAGCACTTTTTTGTACCACTTGATATTCTATTCTTTGGAAATGCTTTTTATAAATTTAAATAAATTCGTTTTTCGTTTTAAACCTTTGTGTAATCTTATAAATATACCTAATCCTGCAAGTAATAGATCCTTCAATTCATAGTCGGAGAGCTGGTAACGCACTTTTCATGAAGTGTTTTATGCACCCTGAAATTTTAAATGTAAAAAAATGTGCACTTGCATTATAATTTGAAATAACAAAATGATATACCCAAGTATAGTTCACATAATTATTATTAAGGAAGGCTAATTTGTTTCTACTTCTAATGAAAAGAATGAAAACTACAGTTAATGGATTTATTTTGAAAACTAAATTGGAGATCAAATAAATGCACCAGTATATTTAAAGGTGTTAATTTGTATGCCAATATAACCTAATAAAATTGCTTTGAAATCTGGCTGTCTTCCCTGATAATTCCTACCTACCTGACCATAGATGATAGCTCTTGAATGATTTCTTGACGATGCTGCTGAACGCGCACTGTAGCAGCATACCGACTAGGATGAGCATCCATTGAGCCAACTACTGCAGCTATAGATGGTTTTTTATTATCTCCAGCAGGAGGGTGAGTAACATCAGCCCCCAAAAAAATAACAGGTTCGTTAAATACCTGGAAAATAATTTAAATAAGAGGTTTTGAAAACTATTCAACAAAGAGGAACTTAGCAATTAAAGCACACACAATTCAGAGTTATGCAATATAAAAATAATTAAATGATCATTTTTTTTTTTCATTTTTTTTGTGTGTTATAGTTTTGTTGAAGTTATGAACAATGAAGTTAATCAATTGTGAAATAAATAAATACACAAATAATAAATAATATAACTAATAATACTTGCTTACTTTTGGTCTAATGCTAGGAACAAGAATACTATTAATGCCGCCTAGTTTTACATTGATTTTGAGGCAAAGGTTAGATAGAGTCTGTGGTGAAGTTTTATTGACATTTTTTGCTTGTACGCATTGGGTAGCCATGCCCAAAACCGTATCCCCAACTCTCTTCACTTCAGCTGAAAGAATAATAATTAATACAAATATTAATTACCTAGAAGCAAACGCACCATAAAAAAAAGGGGGGCACTATGCAATTTAAATGGTAATACAAGCATCTATTATTCTATATTCAAATAAAATAATAGATGCTGGTATATAATTCATTACAGGATATGCAATAATATTGACTCAAATTTTAAAAAAATCTGGATTATTTAAATCTTGGATTACTAAAAAAGATAAAACATTATAGAGTTAAGGTATTGCCTTTCAATCAATTTAATAAGTTGAATAGTATCGAAGATATACAATCATCATAGAACAAACACCCTGGGACATTTTACTTTCAGCTAATGAACAAGCATCATGGCCATCAGAGGAAGCTGGCTGTAAACCCAGAAAAAAATTGTGGTTTGTAAAAAAAACCATACTGCTGGTGATACATGCTGGGAAGTAGGAGAAGATAAAATCACCCAACGACAATGTGTAACCCTTTCATTGCTCTGATCCAGTTAACTCGTGCTCGACTGGAAGAGCCCCAGACACTCCTCATAAACTAACTCGACGACCCTAAAGCCAACATATGTTGCTTTGCCGGTATAAAATCAGTTTGACCGAGCCGGAATAAGGAGAGTTCTCAGCTTCATTAAATCCATGCCAGAGATCACTGTCTTATCCCTGAGGCATCTAAAGGAGTCATAATGAAACAGTAATGCATCATATTATATTTTCTGAGTATTTTTAGGATCTGTAATCACTATTAATTTTTTGTTCGAGTCTTTATAACTCAATTTTCTTGGAATTGCTAGTAGTGTTGATTTTATTATTTACAAATAGAGCTTCACCTGATTCTTCAAATATATAATTTTTGATTTCATCAAATCTTGTTCGAACATTAATTGAAATTATGCATTTTGCAATATTTTATTATCTATAATTAAAAAAAAATAAATGTAAATTCATACTGTCAACATTATTATTGGTAATTATTGGAGCCTAGCAGCCTATTGGGTCCTACACAGATTTGTCCCTCTAACCTAATTGTTTATATGTTTTAGTTACTAATCGAAACTTCTTTTGTGAGGTCGGTCTAAATAACCTAATTATATCGTAAATTCTTATCTGAGTAATTTTCTTTCCCATGAAAGAAAATTTCTTTTATTTTAGTATAAAATTACCAATATAAAGAACACTAGCTGAATACCCGTGCTTCGTCACGGCTGATAAGTAGTTATTTTATTGTGTTAAATCATGTACAGTTTATTATAGCACGGTTCCCGTCATACTATAAGTTACTCATCAATTGATAAGTAATCAAAGTATAATGTTTCTTGACATTTGGGCGCTCCAGACCTGTGTCAAGATTTTATGAGTAATTGAGTGCAGGGAAACAAAAAAACTTCACTTAACTGCACAAAAATAAAAAGTAAATTTATCAAGAACTAAAATAAACCTGTTTATAGAAAATAATAATGATTCATAACTTAACAAAAAATGAAAACTTTAAAAGTGCTCGGAAAAAAGTATTTGCACACTTCCATAATTACAAGTGAAAACTCTCAAGCTTTAATATTTTGTAAAGAGGCCATTTGCGCCAATAATTGCAATACTCCTTTATTATCCTGCACTACTACGCAAATTATGCTGCAAAATGTTCATGTAGCCTTGTGCATTTAAATTACCTTCGATACTCAAAAGTTTTTCCACTCCATGATAGGAAACACACCCCCAAATCATAACATGGCCTCCACCCTGCTTTACAGTCACTGAAACATTTTGCTTTTTTAAGACTTCATTACGACGTCTCCAAATCCGACCATCTCTACCGACCATCTGAACCAAACAAATTAAATTTGCTTTCGTCAAAAAACACGAAATTTTCTCAAAAACTTAAAGGTTTCTGTACGTATTCCCTAGCAAAAGCAAGCTGCTTTTTGCGGTTAGTTTCACTGATGTATGGCTTCTTTCTTGGTACTCTACCGTGAAGCCCTTCCGAATTCAGGGAATATCTTATTGGTCTGTCACTAACCTGGACTCGAGATGTTGATTGGGCCATGGCAGCCAACTCTCAAGAATTTATCGTGGGTTTTTTTAAGGACTTCATTTTTAATTTTCCTCTTCAACCTGTCAGTTAATTTTTTTGGACGCCCTTTACGCTTAAGGTTTTCGGTTGTACCACGTTCCTCGTACCTTTTTATGACGTATCTGACCGTAGAAAAATTCGCCCCTAAGAAATCAGCGATCTGGTGATATGTTTTTTGCTGATTCCTCAGTAAAACAATTTTTTCGTGTGTCACGGAACTCAATTCACAAGTCTTAGGCATGATATTGACTGAAGCAAACTGATTCAAATACTAGAGAATATTGATAATAAAGGATTAGTGATAAATTCAGGAACAAACGAGTGGACCCAGAAGGCTTAATGAAAAGGTAAAACTGAGAATCTGAGTCATAGTAGACGAAATGTACAAATACTTTTTTCCAAGCACTTTTAAAGTTTTATTTTTTTTTTAGTCATGAATCATTATTATTTTTTATATAGAGGTTTATTTTAGTTCTTGATAAATGTACTTTTATTTTTTGTACAGTAAAGTGAAATTTTGTTTCCCTGAACTCAATTATTTATAAAAATGTGAAGTGCAAATACTTTTTTCCGCCACTGTAACCCGTTATCTACATGTTAGCAGTAACAGCAGATTAACCAGTACATGTTAAAATTCGCTGTCAATAATAAATGTACGTTAAAATTTATATTTCCAAGTCATTTGGAAATACCCATTGTATTTGCGAGCATTACCAAGAAGTGCTCTGACTGCTGGGTGAGGAGGCTGTGCAAGGGTTCGGGATATTATTTATTACCTCAGATGGACCATCACCAGGTATTGCGTAAACTCTATGAGGGAAAAAATCACAGTTTATTTCAAGTAATTTACGGTTTGCCATCATAGTTGAAAATAAGCTCAAATAGAAAGAATATTAAGAAATAGATACAGTAGATAAAAGCTGTTCTGTTATCGTCCTAGCAACGCATGCTGCTTAGGCTTGCCAGCTCTAACCAACTAAACATTCAAACCCCCCTAAAAATACTTAAAAATTTGAATATCAAAAAATCGTTTCTTAGTGTGTGTTTACATGCTAAAGAGAGTGTCCATGCAAAATTTCACATTTTTCTGTCAAGTGGTTTGGGCTGGGCGATGATAGGTCAGTGAGTGAGTGAGTGAGTGAGTGAGTGAGTGAGTCAGTCAGTGGTATTTGACAAATATATAGTAGATTTGGCATTGTATATTGATAATTTCAAATACATAACAATGGGATACTGAGAGAGATAAAAGAGATTTGCAAAATTATAGCAGAAGTGTTGCCAGCAATGAAATGGTTAAAGGAAAAGATATAAAATGTTTTGGGGATAATTTTTTGAGGCTGCAGGGGACCATTTAACAGCATGATTGAAATGTGTTAAATATGTTTCAAATTACTATAACTGAAAAATGTTTCATTAGAGTCTGGTTATCAAGACTGAAGCCTCTATTTGTAGGTACATCTTACAAGTTACTGGTTAGTGTACCAAATAGTTGAATAGTTTACGTATATTTTGCTAATAGTAAAAACTGTCAAAGGCCATAGCCCTGTTGAATCTAGTGCCGTTAGCGTGATAAAAGCGTGTCAACCTGTAGATTGTCCAGGGCTAATAGTCCAGCAACTGATAGTACACTATCAAAAACATCAAGTATATGCAGTTCAAGCCAAGATGAATCACTGTCATAATGACAGCTATTTCATCATCGTCTCTTGCCAATTAATTTATTTTTGGTCAAAATTCATTAATACTTATTTAACAGTTGATTGTGTTCAATGCTTATTATTATTTAAATTCTAGGCAATGAAATAAATAATGTGACCAATAAATCCAAAGAATAAATAATAATTAACTAACCATAAACCGGAGTTTTTCCTGGAAGCACAACAACAACTAACTGCAATGCTTGGAAGGAGGATTTGAGATAACGAAACATTGGTTCTACTTGATCTGGACCAGTAGCATATTTACCTAAAACAATTCATAGCTATAGTTTTAGACATAACTAGTGAAACAAAAATAGAAAAACAAAACTTACAGAAACAAGGTTGACCAATTATAGGCATTCCAGCATCATTACTTATTTTCTGCAGTTGCTGAGTAAAATTTCTAAAAAATAGAAAAATGTTATTTAGTTTTTGGAATGATTACTT
This sequence comes from Gonocerus acuteangulatus, assembly GCA_946811695.1. NCBI lineage: Eukaryota > Metazoa > Arthropoda > Insecta > Hemiptera > Coreidae > Gonocerus > Gonocerus acuteangulatus. The sequence continues at coordinate 100,074,952 of OX328123.1, read as the reverse complement.
TAAGAAAAAATAATGCAAAAAAAAAAAAAAATATAATCCAGCCATCAAAATGTTTTTGCTAATTGCGGCAAGGCAGTGCTTTGTATAGAGATATTTATATAAAGCACTCCCTTGCAACTTGAGAATTGAACTGCTTTTAAGGTAATCAATTACCTGAGTGCATCCTCACGAACAGTCCTTTGAGGAGCAAAACAAGCTATAGCCCAAACTCTAATTTCTACTCCAGTAAAAAACTGCTTTCCTCTCATGTCCCACACTCCCTGGTTAGGAAGAGCCTGCTGTTTGGCAGACAGCATTCCTTGATATTCCTGTTGAAACAAAAATATTTTTTTTTTTTTTTTTTTTTTTTTTGTAAATAAAAGTCAATTTTATTACACAGGTGAGTTAAAATATTAAACTCTTAATATGAAAATATACACGGTCCGATGGATTCCTTTAATTATCTAAACTTATTTATTGGCAATCCTGGACTGTCATTAATCCTTTCAGGATGGTGGGCTTCTCCAGCAGCCAGGGACAGGCCGTGACTGGCTGACTGTGTGTGAGACTTCTCGGAAGGTGATACATCACAGCCTGGTGCTTTCCCAGGAAGAGCATTCTAAGATTTGATTTCGAGAAATACAGTTTGTGTTTTGTGTTTTTCGAAGCGCAAACAATATAATTCTAAAAAATCTTATTTTATGAAATTAATAATTTTAGTTTAAATTATTTGGAATTAATTTTTTCTTATAGCTAATGTAATAATTATAATTTCTAATTTAAAAAAATTGTAACTGGGCAATTTGTAAACAACAGAGAGAAACTAAATAAATGAGTTAGGAATTATAAAGTTTTTCGAATTTTAAAGTATAAAAAAGAATTTTCAAAAAATTAAATATAAAAAAATCTAATTTGATAATATGTTAAATATTTTTTAAATATCACCATTGATATAAAAAGAGGGAATTTTTTTATTGAGAGAAAAAATTTGTATTGTTAATTGTTAAAATATTTACTATAAATTAAAATTACATCTTTCTAAAACGTGTATTGATAATTGTAACTATATTTCCGTTTCAAATATTGGAGGCAGAAGAACATTAAATATTTGAAGAAACACTAAATTAACTTGAAATGGCTAAAAACAAGACAACTATGGGGCGCGCGTGGAAGGCAGCTAATTAGTAGTCCCCAGGAGGGACACACAGGTCTCGGAAGGGTTCTGTCAACAGGTATCCGCGGTCATACAAGTCCCGCCGTCTCCATAGGGTTAAGGGGATTCGCATATTTGAAGATCTATATAAAAACATCAGCATTCAAACATTAAGAATTTTAAAAAATCAATAGTAATGAATTAATAATAATAATCAAAAATAAAATCAGAGAAAAGAAATAAGATTTTAGAAAAATTAGTAAGACACAAATAAATTTGTGTCGGAGCATAGTACTGACCACACTACCACCCTAGTGTTTAATATGGTTAAGAATCAGATAGCTCTACACTGTCTGCCCCTCTGGGCCCTTGTGGCCTGTTAGGGTACTGATTTTCTTCATTTAAATTCTGCATTTTTATTTTATTTTTTTTTTAATACAGGCAAAGAATTACAATATATAGAAAAATAGAATTCTCCCCCCCCCCTCTTATTACATTATCACTGCTAAAATGTACACGTAATATATATGCACCATACTATCATATAAAAATGTTTTATGAATAAATCTTAGCTATTGTTTTCTTGCTTATTTTTATCTTAGAACGATACATTTTTTTATATATGAAGCAAGTAAGTTTTGAAATCTTATACTCACAAGCTGACTAGGCAAGTTGGGAGCGCGACCTCCATATTGGAGCTTAGGAGGAGGTAAGACTCTGCCTCGAACTTCCATCATATTGTTTGAAATAGCAAGACCGAACTCTTGAACGTATGCATCATTATTAAAATCAGCTCTCCTCACAAGGTTATTAATTTCTCTTTCTCGATCTGGTGCCGAGCGTGCAGTCGCTTTGATCATAGTTGATGTTTGCATGTCTGTTAACTTCTTTATACATCGCTGACCAGCAACAATGTTACATACCTGAACAAAATAAAAGAAATTTATCTAATAAATTACTTTCTATTATCTACAATAATATTTTAATTTAAAGTACGTGCATTAATATTTTTACCTCTAAAGGAAGGTACGTATGCTTATGTTCTTGGCCAACTTGTAAGCATGGTAAATGAGGATACCTTAGTTTCATTTTATATTTGTCCAGGAAATATTTGGCAACTGTACATTCTACAGTCTGTCCATTTTCTAATTGCAAGGGGAATCTAAAATACATGAATAAAAAAACCTCCAATAACACAGTAAAATAAGTATTAACTATTTTCCGTTCCCTCTCACATTTGTGTAAGTATATATATATATATATATATATATATATATATATATATATATATATATATATATATATATATATATACGAATATGAGGGGGAATGGAAAATGTTTTGCGGCTATTTTAAAATATTAAATTCTGCATAAAAAGTAACAATTTTATTGTTTGTACATATTTTGTTGTTAAATAACACTGTACATTATTATATTTTCAAGTTTCATATCACAAAATTCTTCTCGATTTGTTTCCTCATAACGATAATAGTATAGTCGCAAGGGTTGACAAATGTAATTTCAACCGTTCAGCTATGTCTTTTTGTTCCGTTGGGGTTATCATCAACTTCTTTCAGCATTTTTATTTTGTTTTAGAACGAAAGTTTTATTTTTGTTTTTTTACTCATTTTAAAAAATGAAAGGGCAATAAAACACGGCTACTAGAACGACTACTGTATACAGAACTGAAGAACGAGAGAGTGGAGGGGGGTTGAATCACTGGGACCATGTTATTAGATCGGAAAGGAAGGAACCACACAAGGGAGAGTGCATAGAACACGGCTGGAATACTAGGGTGACCAGGAAGAACTGAGATTAGTGAGAGAGAGACTGGTGGGGTTAAGTCACTTGTAAGTCTGTAAACATTTTGTAGAAATGCTGTTGCTTCTTCGTATAACTGAATAGTATTTACACCAGGGGAACAAATTAGGTTTCATATAAGTGCATATTGCTTATAACTCCATATCGCACAAGTGAATAATTCATTACATAGGATTAAATGGAGTTTCGCCAGGGAACGAAAAATTCTTTGTATAACTGAATGTTTCGAATAAGTGAGTTTCATATGTAAGACTCAACTGTGTATGTATATATATATATATATATATATATATATATATATATATACGCACACTCTCACAACTACTTTAGCACTGAAGCAGACTAAAAAATGGTCTAATTTGATGAAATTTGGTACAAACTATCTTGTCTCCTCTAAGGCATCAGTACTATCCTGGCTAGAAAAGGGTGGTAACCTATAAATAGCCAGTCCTAAAAATCTATGTCAATAATATACAGACGTTAAAATTTAAATAATAATCAATAATAAACAAAAAGTAACCTCTGAAAACTTATAGATTTATACAGGATTATATAAACTAGACAGTTTAATCAAATAATTTAACTTAAAAATGTCTAATAACTTACGATTGCATTTGAGCTGGTCTTCTTGTAACATTACAAACTCTATATTTACGCCTCATGGTTCCACAATGTGTTATTTCTATTTTAAGTCCTTTTATTTCTTTTGTAAATTTTACCCTTTGTGAATCAGTTAAAGGTTTGCGTTGTTCATTAATGTCTCTAATATCAAGAACTTCACACATGAACTCAATCACTGGTTGTGCTTTATAGAAGGCAGTTGCAGACACTAAAAAGGTAAACAATGTGTTGAAACAGTTAAGATTACGTCCATAAGTAAAACTTCAACAAACTGAGTTGAATTGCTTACATGTTCTATTTATTTCTAATATCTAAATGGCAAGGTTTCGTTTAATGATCAATTTAGGCGTTAAAAAAGTTGTTTAGAATTTTTTTTCTTTTCTTAAAAAAATGTAAAATGTGGGGGCTAAAATGAAGTTCTTTTAAAATCCAGTAGATGCAACAATAACAAATAAATAAATATAAATACTTCTTTTTGTTGATATTGTCTAATAACTAAAATAACTTTTTGTCTAATAACAAAAAAAATAATAACCATTAAGTACATATAAAGGCAGTAAATATGAACAACCACAATAAGATAAAATTAAAATATAATGAATTAACCCCTTAAGGGCTCATTGCTTAGCTCGGAAAGGATTAATACAAATCGGCAAATTAAGCAGTAAAGTTTGCAAACAAATATAAAAAAAAAAAAAAGAATTCAAATGGGTTTCCAAATTTTCATTTAAAAAAAGTAACAATTCCAAATGGGTTAGAGTACAGAAAAGTTAAAATTACAGTTATGTATAATATACATTATTAAATTTTAGTTAAGTTAGGCAAATATAATATGTACCATCAATGTTTAGCATCATTTTCCACTGAGAAGGCCGCACAGATTGATGAAAACCAAACCACACTTCACGTCCTCCTCCAAGAGGATGGTAATAGCCGTCAGGACTTGAGAAAAATGATCTTCCAACAGGTGTGTAAGTCATAGATGGCAAATGCCTCATCACCACATCAAGAGCCTAGATTTAAAAAGTAAATAAAGTTATTAAAGCCAATTAGTTTTAGTACATTTCCTCTTTTTTAAATGGGGTTTCAAAATGTCCACATTTCATTCTGACTTCTTAATACTGAAAATAACAGTCGTTTCAATTTTTATACAAAAAAAAAAAAAAAATCTCACTCATTTACTGTGGTGGTTCTTCATACTGAAGGAGTACTTAGAAAGAACATGTATCCGCCTAGGTTTAGACTACACCTTATCATCCTTCATGTGCTAGCCACTACATACCTCGGGTAAGGTTAGGTGACTCACTCTCTGACTAAGACTTAGCTAAGAGACTGAGTCATTTACAGTGACATTTTTGGATAACAGTGAGAATAAAGCAGTCATAGAAAGCAAGCTATATATAAACCCTATAAATATATAGTGGAGGTCTATGTTTGTCTTTTGTAAATATTTCTTCACACTTATGCTTACAATCTTGATACAATTCTGTTTTGGCACAACAAAATTTTCATCTAAATTAAACTAACAAAATCAGCTCCTGGCACACCTCCATTCTCCCAAAACTGAACAATGGAGTCATTCAAATCATACTATTCTAAAATTTATTTTCATTTTGATGGGTACACCTTAAAATATTTTGGAAACATGAAAAATTAACTTGAAATTGTTGTCAAAAGTCTTATAGCATGAAAACTAAAGGGCATAAAGCTTTATTATGAGATTAGCAGGATAAATTTAATAAAACAAATCATCAGTGCTGTTTTGTATATTTTAATAGTACCTTAAAAAGGCTAAAAATGGTAAGGTGCGGGTAAATAAAGTTTCTGAAATGACATTTTGTTTGAGACCAAGTACTTTAATACCTAATTTCATGACCATATACGTCACAAAAATTACATTTATATTTACATACATGTTAATATTTTTGAATACACACACACACACACACAAAAGCACGCACGCATGCAGGCACACACAGAAGCCCACGCGTATGCACACATATACATTAACATATATGCAAATACAAATATGAACCACCGACATTTGTGTGATCTATGGGGTCTGAAACGTGGAGATTGCTCAACTGTGCCTATAGATTATGTAATCGAGGCGGCATCAGAAGTGTTTTCTTCCTATGGAGAGAGGGAGCGCGAAAAAAATATGGAAAGTCCGACTCACAGGAACTGCGTCATCTTAGCACGGTTCCGTTCATATCCTTAGTGTCATTAGCAAAGGAGTAGAATCAGTTATTGGTAGGTTTTAATATTTTCGTGAAAAATATAAAATGACATCTTAAAGAAAAGGAAGATTTAAAGCACTACAACAGGAAACTGATTGTATTCTGAGCGGAAATGACTCCCCCCACCTTCTCAACGTTTATATATGTGGAAACACTATTACTAATACGTTTCTCATTTTCATATCTTATTTTATTAAAATACTAATTTTACTATTAAATGCAATTAAAAAAACAATAACCAATTAAAACGTGAAGTAAACAGTGACAAAACCCCGATGAAAAGAACAAAACTAATAATTTTATAGTTTTAAACACTTATTGGGTTGACATCGCCCCATCGAAAATTACATCTAAACCTTTTCTGTAGGGAATTTAGCAAGCTTTCGAATGGTCACTTTCTACTTACCATTATTTCCCAACCGTTTTTGAGATATTTAAAAAAATATATGAAAAACCAAAATCTTTTCATGCCTGTCAATGAAATATTTTATTTCTAGTACTTCCTGAACTCCTAACGGAACCATATTTATCTATCAAAGACTAGATGAATATCAAACATCTGGAACAAATTTCAACTCAATTAATCGTTTCTCAATACCCAAACTGAAAATTAGTTTGGAAAAGTAGGTGTTTCAATGTTTCTCAAAAACGGTTACAGATATCGCTTTAAAAATAGTTCCATTTGTTTTTCTACATTAAGAAACCTATAAAACGAGTACCTGCAAGCATATGAACTCGAAAACATAAGCGTTATGATTTTTTTTTCGCGCGAATTTCGCTCTTAAAACCATCTTCCGGTGGACGGATTCTGCTGGCTAACAAACTTGACCTTTCAAATTAGACAAAAGATTTTTGTATCAAATTTCATCGAGATCAGACCATTTGTGAACCGTCAGAACTGCGATCAGACAAAATATATATACAGTGAAACCTCCCTTAACGGACACCTCCCTAGAGCGTACACCTCTATTAACGGACATTTTCTCACAGTCCCGAATTTTTCTATAGGTAAAATAAACCTCTATATTGCGGTTTCCAGAAAAATGTGTTAACAATAACAAACTCTTTGTAAGAATAATATAAATATATATATATATATATATATATATATATATATATATATATATATATATATATATATATACATATACATACAGAATAGTGACTAGTAATATTTTCCTAGGAGTTTCACAACAGGAACCCCTTCCTTTTCAGCAGAAGCATTCAATTTTCCCGCTGGCAGATTACTATTGTTTTGCCTGCACCATATCACGGTTCCGGGAATATTCCATAAGTCTGTTCCCTTCACATCCCTTCAACTTCCCTCTCTTCACTTTTCAGTTGGTTTTTAGCTCTTGTTGAGTACGTATCGTGCTTTCTCTTCAATATGTCTAATCAGGAACCTCTGACACTTAAAGAAAGAATTGACGTGATAACATTTTCCAATCGCGAAAAATGTGGTGTGCGTAAAGTTGCTGAGTTTTTTAAGATAGGGAAAACACATGCAGCAGAAATATTGAAAAGGAAAGATGAAATTTTGAAGAAATGGGCGAAAAATTGTGACAAAGATGTTGTCCGAGAACTAAGAACTTCTTTATGCTTTTTAGAATAAAAACTTTTTTTTAAGTTTAACTAATTGAACTTCTTTCTATATACTAAAAAAACAAAAAAAAATGTTATGGGTAATTATTAAATGGTTAATTAAAACATGAATTAAATGTACAAATTCGGTGTGTATCCATCTCGACCAACCCCTCTGTATAGCAGACACCTCTCTATAGTGGACAACTTTGGTTCTCCCAAAGTTAATCTCTATATATATATAAATCACGTGTCGGTCTGATTATCTGTTTGTCTGTTTTTTTTTTTTTTTTTTTTTTTTTTTTTTTTAAGAGGAAGAAGAGATTTTTATTTACAAATTGAATATACAATATGTACATTGAGTTTTACATGTTATTATATATTTTACATGATTGACTAACTAAATACACAATGAGTATTGTTGGAAGTTTGGGAAAAATTATACAAAAACCCAAGCAAAATACGACTATAATAAATACAACTGATAATTATTAACTTATATTATATGAGGTCAGGTGTCCAGAAGTATGTGTTTGGTCCGTCTGTGGGTGTATCGTCTGAGGGTTTCTTTGTTGTAATTACCTATTTCAGCTATTAGTGGATTGTCTGATAGTTGTACTGAATGAAAGAATTTAGTCGTGAGTGTGTGTACGTAGTCTGTGATTGTCGGCATTTCCAGGTCGTCGTGCATGTCTGTAATTTTAGTGTATCTGGGGTAGTCATTTATAATTCTGAGACAGATGTTTTGGATAACCTGAAGTTTTTTGTAGTTTGTTGAACAGGTTGAACTCCAAACAGGACAAGCATACAACAGTACAGGGCGTACAATCATTTTATAAAGAATTGTTTTATTTTTCGGGCTTAATTTAGATTTTTTATTAAAATAAGGGAACATTGAGTAGAGTAATTTCATACAACTATCCCGCTTCTGGTTTATGTGCTCGGTGAAGGTGAGACCTCTATCTAGAATTAGTCCTAAATATTTTGAATGGGGTTTCCATGGAATCGTATTATTTTGAATTTTAATATAAATTTCTTGTCGCGGTCTTCTCTTTGTAAACAGAACTGCTTCTGTTTTTGTGTGATTTATTTTTATTTTCCATTTCCAATAATATGCATGGATCTTTTTAAAACTACATTGCAATCTGTTTGCTATTGTATCGAGTCTGAATGAGCTTGTATACAGGGCAGTATCATCGGCAAATAGTGAAAGGCTAGTGTGGGGGAGTGTTGGCAGGTCATTAATATATAAATTAAATAATATTGGGCTTAAACAAGAGCCTTGTGGGACTCCGGCTGGTATGGATTGTATGCTTGAGGTTCTTGAGTTTATATTAACGAAGAAAGTTCTGTTTACAAGGAATGAATGTATTAAGTGAATAAGGTATGGAGGTATGTTTAGGGTAATGAGTTTATATATAAGCCCATGGTGCCAGACTGTGTCAAATGCCTTCTCCACGTCAATCAGTAGCATGCCAGTATGTTTCTTCTCATTAAAATTTTTAGTTATATTGTCTGTTAGCCTTGCAAGTTGCGCTACTGTGGAATGATTTCTTCTAAATCCGAACTGCTCTTTAATAAGGCATTGATTGTGGGAGATGTATTTATTAATTCTCGATAATATTAATTTTTCAAGAAGTTTGGAAAATATACTGAGGATGCTTATGGGACGTAAGTTACTGGGGAGGGAGGGGTCCTTGTTTGGTTTAGGAAAGGTTAATAATTTAGCTCTTTTCCAAGTGTCTGGAAAGTGTTTTAATCGAAAGCAACTGTTATAAATTTTTGTTAAGCTTATTATTGCTTTTTTGGATATATTTTTGACCAATAAAGGATGAATGTTATCGGGTCCAATCGATTTCTTTGTTTTGATTTGTTTAATTAGTTTGGCTAGTTCTTTAGGTGTCACTGCTGGAAATGTTCGATCTACTGACTTTTTGAAAAATTTGTTGACTTGACGTCTAATGGTATTCTCATGGTGACGAGAGCCGAAATTGTCTGTCAAATAATGAACTTGTTTAAAGTGTTGGGCGAGTAGCTCTGCTTTACTTTGGTCGTCATAAACATATGTGCCCTGAGTGTTAAGAGGAGGGATGCGTTTATATGATCTAGTGAATTGTTTGTGGATTTTCCATAAGGATCCATCTCCAGGTTTTAATTTTAAAAGAAATTGTTCCCATTTTTTATTTCTCCATTTATTTAAGCGAGTCCGAGTAAAATGGGTAAGCCAGTTACATATCCGGGATATTATGGGTGATCGATATCATTGTGACATTTTTTTGAATTTATTTTTGATAAAAATAAGATGTTGGAGATAAGAAGGAAGTTGGAAATTTTCAGTATGATTGAGTGTAATAAGTGGAGTGGATTCTTTTACGGCTGAGAGAATAATGTTACTAAAGTCTTGCACTGCTATATTTAAATCACTTGGGCAAGTTATTAATGGGTTTATGCATATATTTTCATTTATTATTTTTCTGTACATTTGCCAATCAGTTTTAGAATAGTGGAGGATTCTTTTTCTTTTTGGGGTTATAAGGGTTTTATAAAGGCAGAATATTATAGGTTCATGATCAGAGCTTAAGGCGTTTATGGCGACAAGATGGGATAATGTGTCAATATTTTTAGTCAATACCAGATCTATAATACTGGGTTTTAGGTTCTGCTGTGATGGGAAATGTGTAGGAGAGTTTGGTGCGTGCAATACTATGTTGTTTCTGGGAATGTAGTTTAGGAGCAATTTTCCATTTCTATTATTGTTGTGGCAATTCCATTGGATATGCTTGGCATTTATATCACCCATTAAAATAATCTTTTTATTTATCTGGAATAGATTTTTTAAGTCGGCTCTTATGAGTTTATTGGGAGGAACATAAACAGAAATGATAGAAACAATGGTTTTGTTTATGTAGACATCTACGGCAATACCTTCTGCATATTTCATGTTATTTATTAATCTCAAACTATGTTGTATATCTGATTTAACCATGATCATTACACCACCTCCATCCCTGTTCCTATCCCTTCTATAAAGAACATAACCTGGGAGTGAAAATCTGTCCCTATCGTCGAAATGGGTTTCACTAATTCCTATAAAATGAGGTAGATTGGAACTAATAAAGTCTTTGAATTCAACCATTTTATTTCTCAAAGAGCGTGCATTCCAGCACATACATTTAATCTTTTTTAAGGTGGTCATTATAGATAATAAAGGTGATCAGGACTCTTGATTTATATTTAATAATTATATTCAAATATTCTAAGACACTAGCGTGGTTGCTGTGGCCTATGCAAAAATAGTAATATCCGTTAATGCTGCAGGGATAATTAGAATGAGACGGGGGAGAATGTTGGCAGAAGTGCAATGATAACGCGCTCAGGTGTTTGATAAGTGAACAGTTTAATTGTTTATAGTAGGTTACTGAACTGTTACCTGTTTCTGAGAATACTTTTGACAGATCTGTTAATATGAGTGTGTATATGTGTGTTGAAGAACAATTTAAGGTGTATTGTGCTGCAAGATTGTACAGATTACATAAATAATAATTTTTTTTTTTTTTTTTTTTTTTTTTTTTTTAATAATTTGTCTGTTTGTTCCTTATACAAATCCACACCGTTTGTCCGATTTTGACCAAACTTCGCATACAGGTAGGTCTTCATCCGGGAAGTCTCGTAGGCTAGGTCAAAAATTTCTACCAGCTGTCTGTCTGTATGTTTGTTCCTTATACAAATCCACACCGTTTGACCGATGTTCATCAAACTTGCCACACAGGTAGGTCTTGACACGGGGAGTGTCATAGGCTAGGTAAAAACGCCTACCAGCTGTCTGTTCGTATGTTTGTTCATTATACAAATCCACACCGTTTGACCAAACTTGGCAATCGTCTAGGACTCATAGTTCGGAGGTCACGGGTTCGAAACTGTGAACCCGAACAGTTACAGATTTGTGTTAATAGATTTTAGTATTACTTATTTGGTTTCAAATTTATTTTATCTTATCTAGATGCAGAAAGTAGGTGTAGCAGGGCACGCCGGGTAACAGCTAGTATATAAATAATATTATATATATATATATATATATATATATATATATATATATATATATATATATATATATATACCAGAAGGTAAAAACAAATTCAGTCTTCCCACAAAATTTCTTTATTTTGCACTGGGCCTTTCAACACAAACTTGCCATCGTCAGATGCTGGCATGCATGTTTGTTTTTGTTGTTACAGCATAATGCTGTTCCGGTAGAGGCTCGACAGGCTGTATCCTATACAGGAATTAAGCAACCCCACTACCGGAAAATATCAAAAAATGGATACAGCCTGTCAAGCTTCTACCGGAACAGCATTATGCTTTAACAACATAAACGAACATGCATGCCAGCACCTGATGATGGCACATTTGTGTTGAAAGGCCTAGTGCCCCCCATGGAGGGAGAGAGGAACCACTCAAAGAATACAATCAAATTTTAACGTTAAGATTATGATAATAATATGTTTAAAAAATTGTACCACACTCACACAAATATAAGGATTATCTTACCATGATGGCGTCATAGGGTATTTGGCGTGTTCTACCCTCGAGTGCTTCTTCCAGCGCAAACAGTGATACTTGGGCCATCCATTTTATAGCAACTCTAAAAACTCTATCTTTCCCCTCTCCAGGCAATGTTACCTACAAATAAAAATAACATTATAAAACTTATAATAAGAATAAGAACCAATGAAAGTTTCAGTCATTTGAACTGTACTTCCTTAAATATTATCAATATTTTTAAGGACCCTTCAGTGGTGGGTAGGATGTTCCTCTCGTAACAGGTCATGGTATTAAGATTTATTTATTTTTGGGGTTATGAAAAGGACTCAAAAGATGCGAAATATGCAGAGCAGGTTTAATAAATAGACAAACTAATATTACATAAAATGAAAATCTCGGGCCACAGGAATGAAAATGCCATCAACAGGACGGTACTAAAAAACCTGTGCCTGCACTGCTCATCTTCTTTCCCATTTCTCCTAATACGCATTTGTTATTTCTTTCTTTAAGAAATTAACATTTTCTTATTCTGGGTTATTAATGCAGTTATTAATGCGTACCTGCAAAGGAAAAATCAGGCGACCGGAGAATAGTACTGACCACACTATCTCCCAAGCATGCCTTATGGTCAAGAATCAGATACCTCTACAGTACCTGCCCCCCCGGGCCCTTGTGACCTGTTACTGGACTAATTTTTTTTCTGATATATATACAACAAAGGCAGTCACGCAGGAGCTGCATAACTAAGCACTTTCCTCAGAATTTGGGTAGTGTAGACTGCTTTCCAGAACAATTTGCTTAAAATATCCTACATAAATAAAATAAAAACATGAATAGTTCTCTTTTAAATTTGTAATGAGTAACTGATCAATTATTAATTTGCTTCCAGAGTTATGTTTACACATGGCACCTACCACACTACGTAATAAATACAAAAAAACTCATATTATCGTATTTTGATCTAACCCAGGAACAGGATACAGTCCCTCTAGATACAAAGCGCTCCTTGCGGCGGCTTTGTGAACCTACGTCTGGCGGGCTTTTCTATTGAAATATATTACAAAGTAAACCCCCGCTTTCCGATTGACCGATTCAGCTAATTTTTACAACACTTCTTTCTCATGAGTTACCCACGGTATACGTCGTTTCGTTTCTATACAGCAGAAATTACGACCGGTATGAGTATATTAGGAATTTGGGTCCGGATTAAACCCCCCCTTCTAATGAACCAATTTAGTTTATTTTTACAACACATATTTACCTGTAGATTAACACTACGAATACCGAGTTTCGCTGAAATATACCAAAAATCATGGCTGGTAGTGGCGAATTGGTATTGTGGGTCCGGAGTAAACCCCCCCCCCTCCTAATGAACCGATTTAGTTTATTTTTACAACACATATTTACCTGTGGATTACCACTACGAATACCGAGTTTCGTCGGAATATACCAAACATCACGGCTGGTAGTGGCGAATTGGTATTGTGGGTCCGGAGTAAACCCCCCCTCCTAATGAACCGATTTAGTTCATTTTTATATCTCACTTTTCTCTCTATATTACCACTACGAATACCAAGTTTCGTTGAAATATAACAAATATTACGGCTGACATGGTCAAATTAGTGTTTTGGGTTCGGGATAAACCCCCCCTTCCGGTGGACCGACTTTGGTGGTTAACGAACTCGTTCAATCGTTTGCTAATTGAATGCTATATACCAAGTTTCGTGACGAAAAAACAAAAACTCTGGCCGCTATCGTGTTAACAGACACACACATATATATATATATATATATATATATATAAATTTTAACGGGGGTCATTTTCGGTGTCTACTAGGTAGGATCGATAAAGATTTGAAGAAATTTTTCAAAAATTCCGTCATGAGTCCAACCTCAATAGCTACTTTCCTTCGGAGGAAAGTGCTAAAAGTGTTTTGTCTATAATAATGCATGTATGTACTATTGAAGAAGATACCTACCTCAAGTTCCATCCTATCATTTCCAATAGGAAGTGGGTCCCGAGTGTATAAGTTGCTCCTACCATCAAACACAGGCTTGAGATTCCCAAATATTTTTGAGTAGGCATGAACCATTGTCTCGATTATTTCCCTATTTACTTTTCGGGGACATTTATCTGGCTGTATACTAATTTCATAATGATGTACAAATCCTCGAGGCATGGTAATTTGAAAATGATTTGCTCTAAGTACAATGGGTCGACCTTCTCGTCCTAGATTAGGCCTACGAGGACATGTAAACACTGGAAAAGAATATTATGTATCAATTAATGCTGTGAAAATTTAGTTCAAATTATAAATAACAAAAACAAAAAAAAATAAATTAATCCACAAAAAGTAGCATGTGCCTATTATTTAAAGGACAATTTTGAACAAAAGAAATGAGGCGATGACTTTCAAAATGGGTTAAGTCCATTTTGTCATCAAATTAATTTCTTTTCTAACAACTTGTTTTTCCCCTCACAGCAAGGGAAAAACAAGTTGTTGGGTTTTTTTTTGGGGGGGGGGAATTCATTAAATCTCATCAAACATAGGAAATGAATGTTAGTGTGGCCTCTTAAATATTAATTTCCTAAAAGAATTATGCTTATTATACTAGCTTAGATGTATTTTCCCCCTGAATAGTTTTACGATTTGGACATATCCCTTTTGGAAAGTCGACGCCTCAAATATAAAAACTTTCAAAGCATTTATAATAAATGAAAACAAATTTATATTACAAATGTTTATAGAAAAACTCAGTATAGTAATTCTAAATATGTTTCTCTTTTAAATTGGCCAGAGAATTATACATAAATTTATTAGAGGTAATCAAATCTATTTTTTAAAAAGGCATTACTAGAGAAACTCAGTAAGAATGAGTGAAACTACTGCAGTTTTCTCTGCTGAATAAAGCAGGTTTGGGAGTTAGGGAGTTGGGCCGACACCCCACAACTATAACAAAAAAAACCCTATCAATTCCCAACATAAATAATCGAAAATAACCTGATTGTCTCATGGAAACAACATGGACATTCGAATAGGTTTAAAAAAATATGAACATCTCAAAAAAACAAGGGATGAACAGAAAATATTTCAATTATCCACAATTTCATATGAAAGCCATTCAAATTAGTCAATGGCGATTGTACTTACTAGGGAGATCTTGTGGTTGATGAGGTGGTTGTGGTGGAAGAAGTGCGATCGCCCCTGGAGGGACTCCAACTGGCCCTGGAGGAGGACCACCTCCAGGTGGAGCTCCAGGTGGTCCGACTGGAGGAGCTGAAACAGATTATTCAAAGGCAAATTCAATCATAGACTCAAAGAACAGTACAAAGGTAGTATTACTCATGTGTTATATTTATCCCCCCAAAAAATATAAGTCTACAAATACCACAAAATAAAAACATGCACTACACTAAATAAAGAAAGTAACAATTCTTATGGTTTTCAAGAATTTAATAAGTTTGACCATAAATGCTAATCGAATAATAATGCCACATAATTAATCCCAAGCCTTAAAAATTACCAGATTTTTGTTATGCTGAACATTTCTTAAATATCCCTCACACTAATTGAATTAGAATTAAACGTTTTTTTTAAAGCAATACAGAGCTAAGATTGATTAACATTCCTACTAAGCAAAGCAAAGACTTACTCTTTCAGATCGGACAAAGCAGTTTCAAATTAATGAAGACAAGCCCAAAAAGAAAAAAAGAAACAAAAGCTTTATCATGGGAACTATGCCAATTATGAAATAGTTACAGAAAAAATTAAAATTATATATGCTTAACATTTTGAAATTGGAGAATTTTCTTGAGTAAATCTAGATATTACATCAATAAAATATTCTTTTCAATAGAGAAACTATAAATTCTTTCCAAAACGACTATGTTATTATCTTATAATAATATTGAATACCACAACACCTGATATCAAAAAAATGTTCATGCCAAAATTAAACGATAAAAAATATAACTAAAAGAAGAAATTTATACTAAAGAAGATAAATCTATAATAAAACCATCCCAAAATCAATGCGGTTCTATGATAGTACATTATGGATAAATGTTCAAGAATAATTAATAGGCTTAAAATCTCTATGTGTATATGTAAACAGAACACTGGCACATATACACATAGAAAGATAATATCTCATTCCATTTACAATTACATTACAAAGGTATTCGTTTCCAAATATTTACTTCAAATTATACTGCAACTCATGCGAAATTATGAAAGGAAGCAATCATGGTAATCATGCCAGGAAAACATACCGAGGTCTTGGGGATCCTGTGTGAGTGATAGGCTAGTGCGTCCACCCTGTGGTGGCGGCCATGTTGGTTCTGCAAAGTGGCCAGGGAGCAAAAAGCAATTACAGATTCATGCACTCACTCACTAACTAACTAATTAATGAGTATTTTAAAAGAAAAAAACTTTAAACATACAACAATAGTTTTATGATAGGAAGCAAAAGCATTTGGAAAAAGTGAGAGTTTAAGGAATAAAATAATTAAAACAGAAGCATTTTTCATAAATAGGAATTCATAGGATGTTGCTAAATTTTATTCTTATCTCATTGAAAAATTAAACTTCAATTTATCAATAATAATATTTAAGTTATAACCGTAAGTAATAAAATAATGTTCATGTATTTGGCATAGTAGTAAAGGTAAGAATTAGTCTATAGGCATAGATGGAATTGAAATCTAAATTCCCATTTTTAAACAAAGCATTTATTACTTTTCTTTTCTTTTCTAACATATTATATATATATATATATATATATATATATATATATATATATATTCATATATACACAGTCAGTACCAAATGTTTCTGGAAACTAACTAAATTAGCAATTGGAAGGTGAAATTGTCCTGTAATGTTTTTGCTTCGCACTCAGATTTACTATTATTTCTAACTTGTTTCCCATAATGCCTTCCCCGATATACTTATCACTTAAGATATGGGCTTGATTGTACCACCTACTTGGCTTTGTGACTATCATCCTTGTGGATTAAATGGCCGATTCGCTTTACCTTTTACCAAATCCATAGAATCATTTATGGATTTGGTATCTGTAAAAAAAGGCAATTCCAAATCCCTAGAGAGTATATTTTACTAAGTTTACACCTAGGCAGATCACTATCCACAGGGTGCAGTATGTACAGGGTGCCCCCCCCCCCAAAAAAAAAATAAAATAAAAAATAACGACCAAACTTTGGGATTGGCATATATCTTGTTTTTGCTTCGTTCCGAAAAAATATAAAAAACTAAAAAAATATGAAAAGGCAGTCTTTCATAAGGCCTATATAAAAATTGTTAAAAGTATATGTTTTATCCCTATCACCCACACCTCCGCCTCCTTTAATCCCCCCACCCTAAAAATATAGAAGTTAGTATAATTATGTTAGTTCAGTATGATTATGAATATGAATTATGAAATAACACGTTCCCATTTTTTGATCCCTTATTTTAATGGAGAGTCTTTCCACGTATTCCTTGATAGTAAACTGTCATTGTTCTTGGAGGAAGTCCTTTAGGCACAGAGATTGGGAAACTGGTTCCAAGTCGACGATTGCTCAGTCAACTATAGGAGGGCCGCCCGAAACTGGTTGGACACTAATTATCCAGGGCATTGGATAGGATGTGGTGGGCCGGTACCTCGGCCGGCTCGATCTCCAGACCTCACGCCCTTGCTCTTGGATTTATTCGCATGGGGACACATTAAAAATTTGGTCTATAAGGAGGGAGCCCAAGGGAGCACCTCATCCGCTGCATCAGATGGGCCTGGGAGCAGATTACAGCAGAGCAATGCACAAATTATGTGCATTGTTATTATTATGTCTTTCAATGTGATATTATATACGTGTATTACTAGAAGGGGCCAAAACATCAAATAGTATTTAAAGTGATTACTAGGAATAATCATTAATCATAATTATGTATGCAATCTTGTGTTAAATTTCATATGTTTTAAGAATTGAAAATTTATTTTTTATTAAGAATTGAAAATTTTTTTTTGTTTTGTGCTTTATTAAGTGTCTTGAACTTGCAGCTTTAAATAGCATCAGTTTATTTTTTCTACCATGAAGATTTTTTGTTGTTGTTTTTTTGGAAGGGGGGATTAGGGGGTAAAGGGGTGGGTGATAAAACAAATACTTTTAATGATTTTTATAGAAGCCTTATGAAAGGCTGCCTCTTCAGAGTTGGTATTTAGTTTTTTGTGTTTTTCTCAAAAACTAAGCAAAAATGAGATATATGACAAGGAATTTTTTTTCTTTGGTTTTTCATCCTGCATCGATTCCCCAAGTTTGGAAGTTTTTTTGTTTTTTTTTTTTAGACACCCCTCAGTTTTACAAAATACCTATGCTGAAATAGAAGGGGCACTCCTTTTTGATATTTTCATTCTTAATATTCTGCTCTCATCACATTCAGTTAATATTTTCTTTGTTATACATTCATATAAAGTTTATTCTTAACAAGGTTGTGCACAAAGCAGATATGCTGTAATCTCTTGAACAGCCAACTGCCCTGCACAAAGATTTTTCTTGGCACTCAGCTCCACCATTACCTCTTATATTTTTTACGCAGCCTTCCCCTATGTACTGCTTACTTAAGATAAGGGCTTGATTGTATCAAACACAACATTTCTGACTATCCCTCTTCCGACTAACATGGCCGAATCACTTATCTAACACTTAGGTTGCCTCAATTTTTTTTTTGTTTCAATGATCTACCA
Organism: Gonocerus acuteangulatus; assembly: GCA_946811695.1. Taxonomy (NCBI): domain Eukaryota; kingdom Metazoa; phylum Arthropoda; class Insecta; order Hemiptera; family Coreidae; genus Gonocerus; species Gonocerus acuteangulatus. The sequence continues at coordinate 100,056,273 of OX328123.1, read as the reverse complement.
CCTAGTTTTGCCTGCTACTTTCTTAAGATATATTGTCTCCAACCCGTAATCTGTTTACGATATTTTTCCAAAATTGTCCAGCTTTCCAAGCCATATACCAGAACATGGATGCAACCGTCCTGTTTTAAAGAGTTTAGATAAGTATTTTTTAATAAAACTGAATATTACTGAATAGTTGATTGATTCCCTCAAAATTCTTTATTACTAAAAAAGTGTGATTAATTATCTACACCTAATATAAAATTTCAGGGACACTATCTAACATTTTACTAGTCTCGGGTGAACAAATGCTCTGTTCCCTCCAAACATTAACCTCGCCTAACTACAATACCTCACCTGATTATATCTGACTCTACAATCACTCAGCTTGACTCAATACATGTATCTTTTGATGAAAAAGTTCCTTTTTGTGGTAAACAGAATAAACTCCCCAGATCCGTTATACTCAACCTTTTCCGATGTGTCTTTTTACTACCAACTCATTACTTATGCAATATCAATAAGTATTAGATCCATGAACAGTACAGAGCTCCCTCTCTTTCACCATCGCAAGTTCATTATAAAATCATAGCGCTTATGTATGCAACTATGTACTATGCATATGTAATATTTATATTTTTCTAATTAGGTCTTACAATTTTTTTTTTTTTTTTTAATCTATTTCAATGTCATTCATTATTTCTACAATTACAGTCTTCTGTTACTGTAAGGATCTATAGTCAACCATCTTATCACTTTCCTAATAAACACGTATGCTTAGTTCACAAGAGCTTAGTACGTGCCAGTGCTTGTCCCTCTCACTAAGCTGGCTTTGTGAAAAGTGATACCAGAACCCATTAACCCTAGAACGCCAACGTTCTCAAAATGAAGAACACCTCTGTGATTTACAGTATCCTCTCAGCTCCCCCTCTTCTATTCTCCACCACAGCCCGGTATTCTACCTGTGGTCAATACTTGACAAGTCACGAAGAAGTTACATCGATTGTACCAGCCTTTCGGAAATTACATGAAAGTATGTCGAAAACGTACATGAAAATTACAATTGTTTGGAGATATAGGAATATATGCGCGCCTTGTTTGACTAAGGTTGGTAAGATAATTTATTCTTTAATTTTTTACGTTGTATGTGATTTTTCTCTCATGTTGTTTTTTTATATTTACATGAAAATCTTGAATAGACTAAGTTTTGGAATTTTATGCTAATTTTCATCTCCTCTCCCCTTTTAGTCATAAATCTAATTAATAAAGCGATATTAATAAATTTTGAAGAATATATAATATGAAAGAATACCTAATATTAAAGAATATTTCATAAGTTGAGTTTTCAACTTATATATATATATTTTTTTTAAGTACGTATGTCAGTATGACGAATAGTTGGTAGAATGGGGTAGGCCGAGGAAGGTTCGTGTTCTAGGGTTAACACGTTGAGGGACAAAAAAGCGCTCAGTTCAGTCTACTTGTAGTTGTTATTCTCATTTAGCTGACTTAGTGACAAGTATTCGATCACAGGTAGTGGGAAAATGTGTTAAGTATAGTACAACCAGTAACCAACCTGTCCCTAAACACTTCTTGGGCTGTTGACACAATGCGACAAGGGACAACTGCATAGTAGAATGGTGGTGGAGAGCTTACTTGTAGCTTAGTAATAAAATCCATTCCTATTCACTTGTTTACTAATACTTGCCACTAAAAAAGAACTTGTTTACTCGTAGGTACAATTGCTTATGCAGCAAGCACTAAAGATGAGTACTAAGCTTGGGTAAACTATGCATTATTTTTAATAATAAAGGTCACAGTTAAACAAATTTTAAGTATATGATTAAATTCTTATTTATTATATTTAGGCAGAAAATTAATTCAAAATAAACACTTTACAAAAATGAGTATTTATTAAATAAGAAGAATGCCCCTTTCCATTACCATATCAAATTCGATAAGTCAAATCTTTACATTCTCTTTTACAAACAAAGCCAAATATGAAACAAACTAAACAGAGCATCTAAGACTGTGTAACCTCACCCAAAATATTTACATTTCTGATTTAAAATTTTAGAGAATTTCTTTGTCTTATTAATAAATATTTCCTATAATTTTGAATAGTCAATGACGATATCATAGCTTTCAAAACCTGTGATTAGATAGTCTGCCAAAAAGTTCTGTAACCTAAAAAGGCAGGTTATATTGTGAATCAACAAAAAACACATGAACGTAACATTTTCTCATATTTAAATTTTCATAATAGTTACAACTCTTTGATTGATTGATAATCAATGAGTTATAATTTCAATAAATCAATTAAAGCACTAGTTTTCTCAGTTTTTATTTATTTATTTCATTTCAAATTATAAACGAAATATGGTTTGAGAGGACTATCAAGTGAAAAATTGAAGATAGAAGTAGCGTATTAGTTAAAAGGGCCTAGCAATGTATAAATAACAACTTTGAACTAAGAAATTAATTGTTTTAGTATGGCTATTTCAAGAAACAATCCCGTAAGAGGCCACGAGGGTCCAGATACTGCAGGGATCACTTGACCGTACGACTCAGAAGGGAAATAGTGTGGTCAGTAATATGCTCCCGCTGCCTGATTTTTTTCCCTTTTCAGATACCCATTAAATTAATTAAAGCTTGGGTGACCCTGAATCCAAACCTCAAGCACTAGAAGATGTGCTTGCACAATTTTTGAACTTGGGTTCCCCAGAACATTAGACGAGTTCTCTAGCACCGAGCTAGCCCTTTAATAAAACTATTATTAGTTAGCTAATATTACATAACTAAGCCTTGATTAAGTTACTTCCAGTTTATATTAAAAAACACATTAAGTAAAATCAAATTTGGAGGCAATTGGTAATAAAAACAAGCCAAAAATTGGATAAAATGACCCAGAAAGAGGTGTTTAAAATCAACACTGGAGTAGTTGCCAAAATTTAGCCTCAATAATAAACTGGTTATAATGAGTAATTTTACAATAAAAACTCTCAATTAACCAAAAAGGCATTGTACACAAAGGACTAATTTATATCGTAAGCATGTTAAAGTAAAGCAACCAGAAATAATTTGTGGGGATGTGGTTGAAGAATAAGGCTAATATAAGTAATTTAATTCAATACTAGGTATGGTTTAGATTTATTTATTATGTTAAAAAAAGAAAACAAAAAAAGCATACAGAAGCTGAGATCTAGAAATAATGGGGATAATAATGAACAGAAAAAAAAACATTGATTCAACACTTTTGGTTTGCAAATAAGAAAAAAAATTTCAGTAATTCCAAAAGAATGAATGTGTAAAATATTAATAAAACAATAAGTAGCATAACTAGGTCATATAATAGGCTCTAGATAATCAACAGAAGTTAAAGTAATTAAATGAGTACAAAAAGGTTCATTTAAAATCCCTAATTCATAAGATTTATTAGTAACAAAGAAATATCAACATTGTACTTATTCAAAGGGTAGCAAATAAAATCAAACATTTACTTTAAAAATAGTAGGAAATATTGCTAAGTCCAATACTTTTAAGAACTTAGTTTCGCGAAATCCAGTTCATTAACCTTTTTAAGTCCGCTATAAGTAGAAGTTGATAAACTTATTCTTAAGATATAAGGAAAGTTAAGCCATCATATAATTATAATCAAAAGACATAGTACAGAAAAAAATACGTAAATAAGGGGGGGGGGGTTGAAGACTAAAAACATAGACAAAACAATATAAATTACATTAAATTGCACGTGCCGTAAATGATCCTACGAATATGTTCATAGGAGTATAATAAATTTTGATATAAATACTTACGCTGTCCTACGGGATACATATTACTATTTCACTAAAAAGTAGGAAGAAAACTAGAGAGGTTCGTTAAGTCCTAAAATACACTGATCTTGAAGTTTATCAACATGGCAGCCTGTCTGACGTCACGGCCCTGGGGGGTGCAAAGTTAATTTTCTTTAGAGAGCACTATCGATTTAGAGAGCAACGAGGTTCAAAAAGTTTAGTATAAGGGTTGTAAGTCGTATCAAATTTCTACACTTATATTCTTTCTGCAAAAAAGCTTTGCTACTAAAAAAAAAAAATAAAATAAAATAAACTATTTCAACAATTCTAATCATTGTGAAATATGATAATACTATTCACTAAACATTAGGGATATATTTCACGTCGCATCAACCTGTTTCAATGCCAGAAACAGTAACAAATCATACATTTTGCCAATGCTCTAAATCCCAGGATTATCCATGTAACATTATCAATTCAAATTTAGGCTTACGTTCTAACTTTCAAGAAAATTCATTCATAGGTCTCTCTGCAGCTTTCATGCGTCAATAAAAATTAGGGTTCACAGAAATTCAAGCATGCTATTCATTTATTAAATTCAGTTATATTTAACTATAATTATTTTACGATTCTCGGCCGCTAATTGAGAACCGGTGGCCGAAAGCTCCATCATAAAAATCCAGTGATGCAGCTACCACTAAATTATATTGTTTCCAGAATAACTTTAATTGATCTACTATTAATTCTTATTTATCTGGGAAACGAGTTAAAATAACATTTTTCGGTATTTTATATAAGTATTGAATATTATATCACATTAAGAAGGAATATAAGTATTCAATTTGAACTAATGCAGGAATGTTAAGAAAATGTCTTCAAATCTTCACGGATCCTAAAAATCCTGAATTTTCGGAAAAGAATGCTGGGTGTATAGCAACCCAATAGGTATTTGAGGGCAGCATTTTATTTATTTTTATTTTTTTAATTAAGAACTTCATTCCAGATACATTAAGAAAATTCTTTAGGAATGCAGAGTAAATGAATTTTCTTTCTGAGGAATGGGCTGAGTTATACAGATTCCCGCGTGACAGACTCTTTAAAATAATCATTAGAAAAAAAAGTCTAAAAGAGGGACAAATAAGTATATAAACAAAGAAAAAAAAAATAGATTGTTTAGTCCTTTTACATTTTACATACTGAAACAAGATTAAATAATTGCATTAATATTTTTTGGGATTGTTAATGAAGGAGGGGGGGGATAAGAGGCCCTTCAAGTTATTTGGAAAGGGACCAGTGAAACCTCTTTTCACCGGAGGACTTGGTCAGGGCTAGCTAACTATTCTGTTACTGCAATTCATACTTTTATTTAAAATTTAAATGATTAAAAAATAATAATTAAAACTTTATATTATGAAAAACATATTCAGTAATTTATAGGGTTAACTCTAAAATTTATATATTCATTAAAAAAGAATATTATTAGTAGTGGGCACCATTACAAATATTTACCACGTTCAATTATTTGGTTGAGCAAATTAAGAAGGAATAAGCCTCAATGTGATCTGATAAAATTACTTAGTATGAGAGTTTAGTCAAAGCTATGCCACATAGAAGTGATGGAGTAGGGAGTTACTGATTGAGGATGACAATCATCTCCAGCTCCGAACCAGTCTCTGTGAGAGGGTTAGGCTCCTGTCAAGACACCTGATTTCGAACGACCTGGAACTATTACTACAAGCTTCAACCTCACAAAAATCACAGCTCTTACTATTGTCCCGAAACTTAAATTGTCCTAGCATCCTACATGAAGCAACATGTACTTGAGACATGTACCCGCTCGACCACTCAAATTGGAATAGTATGAAACTGATATAGCTATAAAACAAAAAGTAGGAAATAAATATTTTAGCGAGAATTATATTGAAAGAAACCAAAAATCTGCGCTTTACGTTTTGCTTGTTAATGTTGAGAATATAAGCAATTCGTACAACACTTCCCTTAAAGTCAGAAATTATTGCAAATCATTTTTACATTTTAATGTTATCTTTGTACTTATTCAATGATAGTAAAGTATTTACATTTTATTTTATTTTTTTTAGCTAGCTAGTAAATATTGTTTTGAAATTCAGAGGCTCAAATACAGGTAAGATATATATATTTAAGATCGTTTATTTTTTCCCCTTTGACCTTCAGTGAAATGATATCGTTAAAAAAGCAGCCAGCAGGGGGATACTGAAGAAGAGATGACCATTATTGCCGGGACATTTACTTGATCCTACACTTTCTAAACGTCTAAGACAAATAAATCATTTTAAGTTAGCTCGAATCATACTGCTTTAAACAATTATCTCATTAGAGGTTGTCCAGCTGGCTTTAACCACCTGCCTACAGGATATCCTCATCTCGTAATTACTATGAGGGCTAGTTACAATACTAATGATGACATTCTTGATTTTTTTTTTTTTTTTTTTTTATTAGCAGCTCACTTCATTATAAAATCAATAAAAATTATAAAATAAATCTATCCCTTTCATAAAATAAATTCCAAATATTAAAAATTTGTTAATACATGTATTTTTGTAATATAAGTAGAAAATATATTTCGCCAAAGTTTTCAAGGAATGGACTCAGAAGCAAAGGTGCAAATGCTTAATAAAAACTGTAAATTACAAAATGAAAAAAAAAAAAAATTGTAAGACTCCGAATAGACCCCAACAGATTACATAACGAATTAGGGACAATGATAACCACGTAGCTGTTCACCCTAAACAAACAAACAAAGAAACCACAAAACGAATTATCATTTGATTGTTTTGAAAGAGATGTAAGAGGTAGGAGAATACACTGCATCAGAATCGAATAAGCCGCATCGATTTTTGTTTTAGAGAAGGCACTGGAAATATGGCAGCCACAAATTACTCGTTACATACTTTGCCATGTCGATACCGTTTTCAGGAGTAATCAAAAGGGGCGGAGGAATAACTCAAGCTGTTTCTAGTCAGTTAAAAAAAGTGACGCTTAAGCCAGTTAAGAAAGTTTCTATCAAATTCGATCCGTTTCACGAAAGAATAACCGAAACAAGGTAATCATTCGTAACCCCAGGAAGTAATTTTAAAAGTTTTTCATGATTTAGGAACTACTTACGTGCTTGTCCAAACGTTTTTCCGACCATGGAAGAAGAATTTCTGTGAATGTGCACCAAGTCTTGATATGGAACAGCCATTTCTCAACCTGAAAAGTTCATAAGTTACAACTTTGATATTTTTTTTATTTTCAGATATTTTATGCACTATATTACTGCTCCCAAAGTACTGAAGACAAATTTATCTTGTTCATTTAAAACTGAAGTTCTTTGTGATAGGACAGACCCCTCAATTACTTTCAGTTTGGGTAAGTTACAATGATTAGGAACATGTTCCTCAAGCAGCTTTGAAACTAACTAGTTCTTATTAAATGAACAAGTGCAATTTCGTTCTCCTTACCCAGCATGCTTTCACTAACATTATGTGACATTTTCTTTACAACTTATGTATTACTTCCATATAAAATGTTAATTCGTGAACCTTGTATGACTTCGTAGATAGTCTATTCTCTAGTATTTGTCGTAGTTAATTATTATTAAATTTGATTGCTATTCAACGAGATAGCAACATTATGACTGGTTGTATTAATAATCTAGGCTGGTCAATTCTATCAATTATAAAACTTAAAATTCTGTATCAGGAAAAGTGAATAACTCAAATTTGTTCAAAATGTGGGTTAGTCGCCTTTGGCACTGAGCCCTTCAATTAGTGGTCTGATGAAGGTTCAGATTCGTTTGATACAACTGCAATAAATTTTAGTTTTGACATTTTACCTAAAGCAGTTAAATTTTAAGAACAGCGAGTTAAAAAATGTATACACTTAATTCATCGGTCAATAATATGTAATGTAAAATAGCAAACATTTCACACTAATTTTGTACAAGAGCACAAACTATTAACATGTGCTATTTAATTTCAAAGATTTGGAAGTGTTAAACGCAAAAAGAAATCCATACTAACAGTATTCACAGATCAATTAATTCGCCTAATGCATTTCGCTCATTATTCTTATTTAAACAAACCCTTTTTCTCAATAACAAAAGATATATCAAGTTTAGTACCGGCGCTAATAGCCAAATAGTTGATGCGCCGTTAAAAAATAAAAAAATAAATTAAATTTAGTAGCCAGAGACAATTTTTAAGAAAGAATTTGCAGATGGAAAGATTGAGGTGTCCTCTCAAAGATGAGATTGTTTCATACAACCATGCAATACATTTTTGAAAAGTCTAGAAATACATCAATTATCTACTATATATTTGTCAAACACCACTCACTCACTGACCTATCATCGCCCAGCCCAAACCACTCGACAGAAAATTTTGCATGGACACTCCCTATATAACGTAGGCATTCACTAAGAAAGGATTTTTTGATATTCAAATTTTTAAGTATTTTTAGGGGGGTTTAAAGTTTTAGTTGGTTAGAGCAGGCAAGCTAAGGCAGCATGTGTTGCTAGGACGATAACAGAACAGCTGTTACCGTATATTATCTATTTCATAGTATTATTTTTAATTGAGGTTAATTTCAACTATGATGGCAGACCTTGAATTGCTAGAAATTAACTGTGATTTTGTCCCTCATAGAGTTTACGCCCTGGTGATGGCCCATCCGAGGTATTAATATCCCGAACCACTTGACACAAAAATTTGAAATTTTGCACAGACAATACGTTCAGAGTGTAAACACTCGCTAAGAATTTGAATTATTAAGAAGTTCCTCACCGGCTCAAAAATGGCTCGATTTTGATAACATTTGGTACAAAAATCTTTCTTCTCATTTAAAAGGTCAAGTTCATTAACCAGTTGAATCCGTTTACTGGAACATGGTTTTTGGAGCAAAATTTGTGCGAAAGATTCCTTAACGTAGGAAAACGAAAGAAACCATTTTTAAAGCGAGTTCTGTAGCCATTTACCAGAAAAATTGATAGAAATACTTTTCAAACCTAATTTTCTGTTTGGGTATTCAGAAACGAAGTATATGGGGGGAAAAATTGTATGAATGGTGATACAAAATTTTCGGATCTCAGTATATTTTCTAAAATATCCCGAAAACGGTTGGGAAATCGTAGTAAGTGGAAGGCGGCTATTCGAAAGGTTACTAAATTTTCTACAATAAGATCCTGTTGTAATGTTGGGGCGATGTCAATCGAAGAGATAAGTGCTTAAAACTTCAAATTTGTCAGTTTTATGCTTTTCAACGTGTATTTGGCTCTGTTTACCTACCTTTTTAAGCAGTTGTAGTTTTTTTTTTGTTTTTTTTTACTCCCCAACGGAAACAAGCACGGTTACCTCCACATGGTGTTTCCTGGGTAACTTTAAAGTCCGTGCAATAATAAGCTGTACAAAATTATGTAGTAGCGTTAATTTTGATCATATCTTATTTAACTCAATATAAAAAATACTTATCAGCCGTGGTGAAGCACGGGTATTCAGATAGTAATAATTAAAGTGGAAAATAAAAAACACACAAACATTAAATGTTATAGCTTACAGTGTTTGAAAAGCGGGTATGCAACCCCTATAAAATGTGATCATGAACTACCAGATAACATCTCATCATCTCACGGTAAAATTGAAACTCTCCGAATTATTTAATGTTAATTTTAAAAAAGTACAATTAAAACATTTGAAAGTAGTCAAACAAACTGCTTTCGTTGAGCGAAATATGCTGTTTCGATGAAAGCAAGCTCAGTGTTTTTAGGTCTGAATACATGTGAGAGAAGTTGGTTAAAATGTGTATGTAATTAGGCAGTTATTGGTAGTATAATAAATACTTTGGAAATGGTGCAAAGTGCTTTGTTTAAAAAAAGTTTATGAAAAATGAAAAGGTAGAACAACTATTTGTTCTCCTCAATTACCAGAAATTAATACCAATCATTAACATTTATCGCCATTAATAAAGTAAAAAGAGTAAGGCATTTTTCATGTTAATGACAGCATGAGCTTATTTACAACGTTGAAAAAGACAGCTTGTGCAGAAAATAGCGGAAATTTTTTTTTTTTTTTTTCATATATTACACTTTTAAGATAAATCAATTTTATGACCCTAGTCAGCATAAAATCAATTTATATAAAAGTATCTTTATTAGCATTATCTGTTATTATTGTTTATCAAAAGAAATTATGGATGTTTTTTGGGCCCTTTTTACATTTGATGTTAAACAAATATTAAAAATGGTGTTCTAGTTTAAGTTCACGGCTACTATTAGGTTTATGCTAATTTAACAATAGTAAAACTCGAGTTTTGTTTGCATAAGGAAGTTATATTGTATATTCTGTTCCTTTATTATTATTATCACTTGAATTTGCTTTAATAAAATTACGATACATTTGTATCTTTTTTGGCCTTTCAACATCAAGTATTACATATTTTTGGGGGGTAGGGATTCAATTTTGTCATCTACATATAACAATTAGATAATTAAATTAAAATGCCCAGTACAAAAATTAAATTATAAAATTTGATCTATTGATAGTTAATTAGGCATTAAATGTTTGCTTTGCTTCTGTACAAAAGTAATTATTATCTGAAATTCTAAACTAAAATTTTTTATTAAAGTTGTTAACAATTAGAATGAATGTTGATGAATTCATTATAAAAAAAATAATTATTTAGTCCTAAAGAAAGCATTCAATTTCATTTTTGAAATATACAGTTTTAATTTATATTTGGTATTTTTCTAAGATTGAACATGCTAAAAATCATTGAAATAAAATACAGAAATACTCATTACATGAGATAGAACTTAATGGTATTGTGACACCATTGAAAATTTTCCGATTGACATCTGTAACACTTCAGACAATATATTCCATCATCACTAAAAATTATAATGTCTGGTAACGTATTTATGACATTAAAAACAGTAAGGTTCCCCCCCCCCTTCCAAGTGTAGCTTCATTTTAATCAAGAGAAAATGGTTCCTTATCTATTGGGTAATAAATATCTCACATAGGAAGCTAAAGTGTTCGGTATTACAAATTTTCCTTTATATTTCAAGGGCATGTGTCTATTATTTATTTTTTTATTATTATTTCTTTAAAACGTTGCATTTTTTTTTGTGTTTGTATATCTATAACTAATTGCCTAATTCTCTCATTGCACCCACCTTAAATGTATAGAAATAACGATGTCACAATTGCACATTTTTTTTGGTGGGGGTGAATTCCCCGTGCCCTGAGACAACAAGTGTACTAAATTATCTATATTCTTTGAAATATATTTTGTTTAGATATTTGCTGAAAACGAATAATGTACAAATTTTATCTTGGGGAATTTTAATAGGAAGTACATTTTATTATTTCAGTATTGGTCTTCCAGAAACAAGACCATCATATCACAGGGTTCTTTTCCATATAAACTCAGAGAAACAGTTATTTCGCCCAATACAATTACAACAAACAAAGTCTTCAAAAGATATTGCACAAATATTTTCTTTTTTGTCCCCTTATGAATGTTATTATTTAACTATAATAAATCAAGAACAATTAATAAACAGCCGTTTTATAAGGACAAAATGCGAAGAAGACCTGTAAATATGTCTCCTACACTAAAGCTGCTTTGGGTTCTAAAAAATCATGGAACACACAAAAGGTTGCTTTTCTTCCTAACTAAAACTTCTTGTATTTATAACTACCAAACACAAATTCTTTTGTATTCTGTATAAAGAATAAATTTAAAAAACTGAATACTTCTTCTTTTCAGCCAATGGAGAAGAAATAGTCTTTAAGAGTGCAAATTTGACAGCACTTGAAATGTGCCAACTTTTTAACAAGCATATATCAGTTCTAGCCCCAAAAGAAACAGTTGTTGTCTCACCCACAGCTACAAAGGCTATAAAGAAAGCACCACAGGGAAAAGTACGCCGCTAAAATGGTGAAGAATACCAAAGAAGGATATAATGTAAAGGTTATTGAAACATTGTACAATCAGATACCAGCATTTACTGATGTTTTCGATGAAGAGTCATTTTACACTTTTGTGCTTTGTTTTGTTGCTGGTACGTTTGTATTAGTTTTTATCATATCAAGATTTGTAGTTTTGAGGCCTGTTGATTGGTAAAAGTCTGGATTACCTTAAGTACTGGAAAATAATCTGAGATAAAAACTGTTGGATACTAAATTTCAAAGAAAGATATTGATTTTGATCCCTTTTTTTCTGTGAGTAATACATAATTGTACTACAAAAACATTATAATTATACTTCAAATGTGCACAGTATTTTTAACAAATCTTTAATCATGCCACTATATTTCATATTAATATAATGTTATCTAGCAATGTTTTAATTAATAAATTAGATGAATCTGTTTAGAAATGTTTTACCACATACATATTTTTAAATAGTAAGACACTCATTTCATGCAAAAATTTCAAATGTATTTTTCATTTAAAATTAACTATAATAATATTAATTCGATTTTCCCTCATTTTATTTCCAATGTAATATATTTTTATTAAATGTTGTTCTAAAAGATTTCCTTTTTTTATTTTTACCCAGTATTAAGGTTTCATTTTCAGAATTTCTGCTTTGATTTACAACAAAAAATTATTAAACAATGAAATGTCTTGTTAACTTTCCCATTGACAATTTTATCGCTTTCGATTGCAATTTTTAAAGGCATTTTAACAGTAACTTTGGGTCATCCCATTACATAAGTGTATTTGGAAAAGTTAACAAAATGAACTGTAGAAAATACGTAAATTATTTCTACTACATCAATAAAAAGAATGCATACTGCGTATCAGTGCTTGGCTAAACATTGAGTTGCCACGACCTACGTCACTGGAAATTCAAGGTCAAACATAGGCTGACAAGCCCTTTAACTCGGCTTGCCCAGTCAAAAGTTCTTTTACTGAATTGACTTACCTTAATATTTCAGCATTCCAGACTAATTGAAGATTATTTTGTTATGAATTAACCTGGAAAAGATGCATCCGTATTGAACATTGAGTGAGTAGGGAGTAAAATCGATAACAGTACTTGACTCCATTCCTGAGGATTTTGAACGAGAACTTTGTTGACAGATGGAGAACTTCACAATCAATTATGGAATTTAAATCAACAAAATATAGGTTTAATATGTATGGTATTATTGTTCATTCGACTTCCACCATACAAGCGACACTGATTACAAGGCGCTCCCTATCATTGATTTATTCACGTCCCGGCTCGAAAAACATTTACTTTGAGAACAATTTCACTTGATGGGAACAAATACTGTTTCACTTATGAAACCGACCTATTTTAAGTTTGGTTGAGTTAGGTGTATCGAGTAGTGTGAGTCGGATCCCATTGGAGCCGCTATGTTTTGGGGGCGGAGCTTCTTGAGGTAGCACGTGGGATCATGACGTCAACAAACACATGTGTTTATTTACCCTGTCCCTTGCACCCAGGTAGCAAGTGGATTGCCCTTAGGAGAGATATTTTGTTTGTTAAAACAATTCATTCACTTGCTTTGCTACATCTTTTGCCCGTTTGTGAAGTAATACTAGTTAGGTGTATTATATAATTGCTGGATTTTTCATAAATTGATCGTTGCCTGGAGTAATAGGGTTCAAGGTCACTATTTCTTCCAAGTGAAAGTAAGGTCCAAGTCTAAAAACAACCCATGATTCACTCATTCTCGTCTACTGGTTTATTTTTAGGTTGTGCACGGTAGAGCAATACTGTATACAAATATTTTGTAGATGTTCATTGTGTCTGTTTATATGTTCAGGCATGTATGTCTGTTTGTAATTGTAACTACTATCCATATGAGAAGCTCGTTTACAATGTTATGTAAATAAGACATAGAACGGATGAAGGGAAAGGTTCACTGGGGGCTAAGATACACACTTCAAATTACCAAGTAGCGAATGATACATTTTAAGGGCGCTGACATTGACCCCCCCCCCCCCCCCCAATTATTAAATAATCAAGGTTGGCCAAAATAAGTTGTTAGATAGAGCTTTTTTTCTACGGCGCATCAACAAATCTAGGCCATTAGCGCCAAGAGAGTTTATTTTTATATTTATTTATTCTATTGAAGAGTACTACCAGATTACAAATGCGTTCTTTTCTTGTTTATTAAAAAATAATTTTTTCTAGATTGTTTTTCATAACACTAAATCGTGGATCGACGAGATGGCCAAAGAATTGTTAAGGAGAATTGAACTGGTAAGATTAGTAGCTTCTTCATATCGTTGAATTAGGTACAATTATGTTTTCCTTCTTTATGCAAGGACATGTTTTTTAAATAAAAATGTAAAGGACACTTTGAGTGAATACGATTTTTTATTTACCTTAAGAAGCAAAAGCCTAATTTTTAGTTATTCAACTTACTATTTTTTATTTTACTTAAATGTTAACGCCCACTTATAAATAACACAGATTTTTGGGACGCGTTGTCTACAGGTTACCACACTTTTCTAGCCAGGATAGGGGTAGTCTACTTTCTTGTTTCGGAAGAAAAGACATTATCTCTCGAAGACCTCAGGCACGGAGTGCTCACGCCTTAGTACTCACAGCACCTGGCCTTCCTCAACTTTTTTTTTTAAAAATAGCTATTATATCTGTAATCAGTCTTTAGAGCACCCCGAACAGTTTTTGACTAAAGAAGTTTTTTTTTTATTTTTTTGACGGCGCATCTACATCTAGGTCATTAGCGCCGACATCCAGGGTGCAGCGAGGAATTTTCCCAGCGAGCCCTGAGATGAGAAAATTCCTGCCGGAGGTGGGAATCGAACCCACCATCTCCCGCTTATGAATCCGAGGCGCTAGCCACTAGACCACGGGAAACCCCGAAGTTTTTTGTTATTATTATTATTGTTATACCTTTCTTCCGGATCCCTCAGAGTAGAGGTTTTTTCTTGCCTCTCAAATAAATTGTTTCCCGAAACGCTTCAACGGAATTGAAGTCTTCTATTAAAATTCTTCATGAGAATGAAATTTGGAAGGTTTCTCTCGCAAGAAGACTAGAGCATACTCTCTTAAGAATACTACAGCAAGCTTGTGACAGCAGTCTGCATCCGTATTAATAAGCTTGGAAAGTCTCATTCTGATCTTCCTACTCAATGCTCACTAGGTAATTCTATTTCTATTAGGAAGCCCCCCTCCCTAAAAGGAAAGTAAGCACCAATACCATCTTCTTCTAATGATCGGGTTAAAACTTGTAACAGATATTATCTCTTCTAGCCAAGAAACAGTTTAAAATATCAAACTAATAACCTTTCCTAAATTTAGATATTTGACAAGACTCCAATGAAAATCAATATAGGTAAGGTGACCCTGGACCTTCCCCATAGCATCACTTCTTGATGTACCTAGTTGTAAGCTCAGTGACAACAGGAGAATACTGTCAATCAAACATTTTATCCTCTAATTCTATGAATATACCAATGTGTCATATACCATGAAATACCTAATGTATCATCTAAATTAATGTAGTCTACTTTTAAGATTTTTATTCTCATTAATTTTCACACATTAAAGTGTTATATTTTTCTGGCAGTGATTGATTTATCAAACATTGTTACTTGTAGTGGAAAACTATGCTTCTGATTTCTGTGGTTTTGTTTTGAACATTCGCTAAGTTCAAAATAATCCAAAGCCTGGTTAAAAAAATATATTTGCCTTTTTCTTTTTCTAATATAAAATTTTCCATAGTAACAGATGATATCTCAAGAAGTGATATATGCCTAAATTAAAAGACATTTAAACGTTTTTAATAATTTGCCTACTTTATAAAAGTATAATTTATTTTGAGCAAAATATACAAGTGATTCAAAAGAATTCATGTTAAGCATGACGATTATTTATAATCAATAAAAAAATTGTTTGTATATAATAAAGTAAATGTTTATAAAATATATATTCTTATTTTATTCCTCTTATACAATTTTATATTTATGTACTCATACAGACATGGTATTCTAAATTGTCTTGCTGTTTTTGTTCAATATGTTGACCGCTGAGATATAGAAGGTTTTGATCATGGGAGTTTGGTCATTCAATGTAACCTCAACAAAATGGGACAGTTCTCCCTTTCCTCCATAGCCCTGAATAAGGCTTGAATATCAAGCCGAAATGTTGGCATAAATAAATTCATTTTAACTATAAAATGTAGTTTTTATTCAATCCGATGATCAAAACCTTCAATATCCACATGTTTTCTTCTTTTCTTTATCAGATGATGGAGTTACTTCAAAATAATATGAAATTACTTCCATATTGCAACAGATTCTTTCAGATAGCTCAGCTCTTCTTCCTTCTCGCTGGATATCAGAAATGACATTATCATAAGGCTATTGTAACAGCACAAACATGGAAGTTATGGCAAACGCATTCAGAATGTTCATACTTGTCATATTCAAACTGCAATAACTTTTTAAAAATGTTATATTAATAAGGAAGTCTAGTTAGTGACAAGTATTCGATAACCACTACTCTTAAAATAAAAAAAATTCTGCAAGCTGCCAAATCTCACAAAAGTTATCAAATTTAATAAATATTTATATATTAATGAACCCCAACCACATATTAACCTGAAAAATAATTATTTTTACCTAGATAAGGCATTTGAACACATTTTTACAGGTATTTATAATTAAAAAAACAATGCTTTACCTTGAATTGATACTGATGGCCACGCTTGTGAACCACCCTGGGATTCTTGTGAGCCCATGTGATTGTTGTGGTAATTAAATATCCCATCCCTAATAAATAAGATGTAGATAGTCCAGTAAAAAATCGTCACATATAATTTTTTGTTCCCCTAAGGGTCTTCTATCATCTCCCACAATGTGACTAGACAATTACGGGACACCCTGTATGTATGTATATATATATATATATATATATATATATATATATATATATATATATATATATATTGTAATGATATTTTACATTACATATTTAAAAGTTTTAAAATTAACACAGAAAATTCTGAAAAAAAGCTCATTGATGTGTTAAATTCATTGGGATGAACAAATATTATTTGTTATATTTGTCTAGCAGTCTATACAGGTAGCATTGGATACCAGTAGGACGCTCCCGCCATGAAAGTTAGTTCAGTCTGTGAAAAGGTGGCTCCAGTCTCAGATGGCAGTCTGTAATGGAAGATACAGACACATAAAGTTTGAAGTCTGCTAAAGGAAGCGTCAGTCTCATGTCTCATCTCTACAGTTCAGTTTACAAGAATATACAGTCTCAGTTCAGTGAAAAGAAGATACAGTTGTAAAGAAGATCCTGTCCTATGCAGTTAATACCGAGCTGGCTTTATATCAGGTAATGCTTGTTTATCTATGCCTGGATATAACTTATCTATGAGTTTTTTCTTTTGTTTTGGTTTTTTATTATTTAAAATTATCTTTGTTTTACTTTACTGGACTCGAACCCGACCCCTGAGATAAAGAGTTTTTAAAATTAAATATTATAAAATTTTTATTATATTGGCTCCCAACATAGAGGCATAACGTAAATAACTTATTAATTATAAATCTTTTTATTTTAATTATAACATTTTGGCACATCAACGTGTGGCTATCAAATTTTTAATTATATTATAACAATATATATAGATAGGGGAAGGTGTTGTACCCCTGACCATATTGTACCTTTGACCACCGAGGCTGTGGCGGCTTGTAGCAACATTTTATAAACTTTGATGTAATTATTGTTTAGCTCCTTCCCTAGAGGGCTTGTGTAACCTACTTTGGATTATTCAAGTCAAAGAGGATTCTTGCAAAAAATACTTATCCATTTCTATAATAAAAATGTAAGTTATTTATTGATGATGTTTTGCCTCATAATATTTTTTGTATTATGTCTTTTCAGATGGAAATCATTTGACAAAGTACCTATTACAATAAGAAACATGGTGTAGCCTCTGAAATTGATTTATCTTAACCCTAAAATGTTTAGCATACTTTTTAATTTTCACTACCAGGGGGTTGTACTTCTGACCACGACTAGTTGTTGTTCCTTTGACCAGGTCAAAGGTACAACACACCTGAGTATTTTTTTTATAATTCAACTTTTATATTCTCTGCTACAAATTAAAAAAAAATAATTAATATTACTATTACATATTTAGTCCCAGAGATCTGTGGTATTAAATGTCCAATGTTTAAGATCCAATATTTGAAAAAACAAACTTTAAGTGACAAGTTTACGAGAGAAGATGAAAATTTGTACGATATTGATGTTGAAGACATTGTGGCTAAACTTCCATACCCTACTATTGCTAGTGGATCTGCTTGACAATTAAAACGTTTATCGGTTGGACTGAATTTTTGAGCATATTAAGCATAACATAATATCAATAATAGTTGTTTTTATTATGTTTACATCCTTGTCCTGTATTTATTAAACTTACAATTAATTACAATATTACTGAATACACTTTTTTTTCTGGACTGCTGTATTGTTTTTACGCGGTCAGAGGTACAACACCCAGTGGTCAAAGGTACAATTACATGTTGTACCTTTGACCACTGTACGATTATTTTTTTAAAAATTAATAAAAAATATTAAATGTAAAGCTAGAACCTTGAAAAAACTAAATATGATAACCAATAGAATACTAATTACAATGAAATAAAAAAAATTAATTTAGCCTTAATATTCAAGCTAAAAAAAATTAAATTTTGCAAAGTGGTCGAAGGTACAACACCTTCCCCTATATATATATATATATATATATATATATATATATATATATATATATATATATATATATATACACACACATATACATACACACACACACACACTACCGGACAAAAAAAACCGGCACACCATGTATTTTATATGAAAGCTAAAGCCAAAAAAAATATTATTGGACATGAGGCAGGTCCAGAAGCGTTAATCTGCAATAATCTTCCCTCTGCATTATCTCTAGAATTAACAATAAAGGCACTAAGATAAAACATTAGCTACACATGAGTATGTGTCTGGTTGTCTTTTAACGCGCACAGATTTTTGTTTTGGGTTTATTTTCACATGAAAAAAATTTTTCTTTATAAAATATTATTTTTGATGAGTTGAAATGGATTTGGATGCTGGTGTAGTTGCTCAGGTTGTTGCTTTAATAGAGGGCGGCTGGAGCCATCGTTACGCCGGCACTAGGACTGCCTGAAACAATGGTTTGCCGTGCAGTCCAAAGGTACTGGGAGACAGGAAGCTACAAGAGAAACCTGGGATCAGGGCGCCCGAGAATGCCAGGCCCAGCTGATGACCACTTTACTATCATTCGGGCCTTCAGAAACCACTCGCAGACTTCAGTTGAGGTCTCTCACCAACTTTGTGACGCTCGGGAAACGGTAGTCAGCTCCCGAAAAGTAAGCAGAAGCCTCACTGAAGCTGGTATGAATGCTTATGGTCCCCTGTCCTCTCCTGAACCCAGCACACCGAGCGGCTCGCCTGAAATTTTGTAGAGAACATGCCACATAGGCTGAATATGATTGGGCCTAAGTTCTGTTTTCTGACAAGGACTTGTATAACCTCTTAGGCTGCAGGTGGTCGAGTTTGAGTATCCAGGAGAGCGGTATGCGCATTGTAATATAGCAGGAAGTGTGCAGTTCGGAGGAGGGTCGGTGATGGTTTGGGGTGGCATTTCTTGAGACGTGATTATCTGTTTCTTTAAATATATTCATTAATAAATTGGAAATATAAATGTAATAATTTCAATAGAAGAAAACAATTTAACTGAATTAATATGTAAATGTTCCAATAAAATAAAACAGTAGGAACGGTATTAACATAATGAATTAGGAATAATAAAATAAAAAAAATTTGTTTACATATTTTGTATAATTTATTTGATTAGTTTATTATATTATAATTGTTAACAGGCAAGGCATTCAATACTCTTTAAGCTTGATTATAATGAGTACATGAAATCCATTATTGAATTGTATTAGTCTAAATTCATATCTTCATCATCATTCTTTTTCTTATTTTTATCATCTTTCTTCTCAGATGCATCTCCAGAACTCTCCTGCTGGGAAATGGTGGCAGACTGCAGTGCCTTAACAAATTCTTCCATATTTCCAGAATTAGCAGCATTTACAGCCTCAGGACCCATTTCAAATTGTGAAACCACTGGCCCTAATTGGCCAGACTGTAATGCCGTACTGAACATAGACAAAGCCTGAAATGATACAGAAAAACAAATTTAACGTGCCAAATAGGAAAGAGAAAATAATTCATGGATTAAAAAAAAAAAAGCAGTAAGCAAAAAACATTTTTAAGTCTAAAATACTAGGTACAACATCTATACAACGTTTAGTTAAAATAAAAACTTTTATATCCAAATCTGAATGGCTGAGAAACACGAAACACAATGTATTTTTATTGAAAGTAATTTTTGAAAAAAGTTACAGGAAAAATATGTCTTCTATAAACTAATCTAACTAAACTATATAAATTATACACTAAACAGCTGTCTAAAATAGAGCATCTCACTCTAAAATTATTAACAATACCTGCTGAAACTGAGGGGATTGAAGAGTTGATTTAAGCTGTTCTTGAGTAGGTGCATCACTCCCAGTCGATGGCAAGTGCCTTTGCAGCTCTCTCACAAAATCTGGATTATTTAGAACAGCTTGTAAGCTTTCACTGTTAACTGCAGCTGATAAGTCAACTGTAAACAAATATAAATGTGTTTATATGTATATACACACACATATATATATATATATATATATATATATATATATATCCCTAAATCCAGCCGGCAATGTATGAAATAAAGCGTATTTTATACTTTCCCTAAGCATTGTATAGAATGCCTACTGCGCTTTAGGGAAAGTATGAAAGACAGGATTTGTAGCTTGTAGGAGTAACTACTGGCGGATTGCGGTAATGTGGGGGCCTTCATGTAAATGTGAATGTGTTAAAGAGCAAAGAAAATGCAATTCTAAGTGTCACAATACTCAGCCCTGCTGCAACAAGTAGTTTTAAATATGTAAATAACAATCTCACTTATTTGTGTAATTCGAACTTGGTCAGTTTTTGTTAAATGATCGTGACTATGATCGGATAGGATATATTATGAAATATCTGGCATTTAAAGTTTCAGGCCCTTAAGGTAACGATTAAGGGTTATTATAATCTCTTTGTTGACTAAAAATGATTGGGTTTATATGATTTGTTTAAAGTGGCTGCTTTAACTTACATAGGTTACTTTAGAGTGTTGTAAAATAACAATTAATCATTCAGTGAACAGTGAATAACATCTTTAACTCAGTCTCGGTTACTGCCTAATTAACAGAAAACCTGAGCAGGGTGGAATCTCATTTGAGAATTATGCCAGCGAAGAATACTGATAACATCTTTCAATATGGGTTTACTTTAGACGGACATTGCTTCAATTTATGAGTAATTATATATCACTAGCTGTTACCCAGTGTGCCATGCTATGCTACACCTACTTTCTGCCTATGACTCTCCCCGTATCAAGATCTACCTGTACACCCAGTTACGTCAAAATCGGTCAAACTGTGTGATTTTTTTTATATCTGTCTAGTGCTGTCTCATGAAACAGCCAACAGAGGCCAGCAGCACAGCCTGCGAGTAGATAGCTCTTATCAAAGAAAGCCCAGCTCTCCTTAGTTAGACAGTGACTGTTGATATAAAATTGAAATAAACTGCATTACATGATTATATAATGATGTAAAGTCATCAATGAGTTCGAGTTATTCTAATTATCAAGAACATCAACAAATAAATTTGAGACATTATTCAAAATGGGTGTAGGAATCTGAATGGTTCAGTGTAGCCAATTTTTCTTGAACAAAACTTTTGACCTTTTGACCAAATTTTGAAATTTGACTATTTTGACCTAGCCTAGGAGATTTCCCGTATCAAGACCTACCTGTGTGCCAAGTTTGGTAAAAATCGGTCAAATGATGTAGATTTGTATAAGGAACAAACAGACAAACACGTGATTTTTATATATATATGGATTACAATTTTGCCACAGGATAAAAATTTTAAAATTAAGGAGGTTCATGCAGAATTTTTCTTAAAAATAAATGAATAAACGAACATGGAAAAAATTACCCATTAAAAAACTGATGAAGTTAGTAATAAATATGAAAAGATCATAACCAAACATTAAAAATAAAACTGCAATGTTAGAAATAACAATACATGCACCCAAAAAAAAAAATAAATAAATAAAAAATAAAAAAATAATCTAATAGTGAATTTTCTACCAGTTTAGTGTGAATCAATATATTATTTAGGTTGCCAGTATTGAATTTTGTAAAAACCGGAATGTAGTTCTAGTTTGTTCGTAGTATATATTCCTGTTGCAACAGGCAATTTTCTTAACAGGCCTTGACATGAGGAAAATCCCTGCTGCAGGCAGGACTGGAACCCCATCTCTTGCAAGGGAATCCAAGGCGATAACCGCTAAACCACAGGGAGACCCCATTAAGATTATTGAATGCAATATTGTATTAGTTGATCTGATTCTTGAAATTGTTGCTCAGTTCTATATAATCAAATTTTGAGTACTTGGGAATCTGTATTGGTTATGCCACGCTTTGGTGGTGAAATGCATTTTCTTCATAAGTTTTTGGTAAAGGGTGATGTAAAATTGTCTATTAGCTCATCTTATCTTTAAATGAGCGTAAATTTTTATCTAATCTTTTGCTATACTTTTATTAGAAAATTGGGCTTGATATATGTTTTGGAGTTTGATTTTGTTGTACATGGTTCATTAAGCAGAACCAGTCTTTACCTATAGACTTCACTGTCCTTAATTTGTTTTCTGTAAAGATAGCCTAGTCGAGTTGCCAGTTATTTAAGACTGTTTGGTAAGTGTTTCTTGATATATTTAGATGGTGGTCCGCTGTTGCAATTATTCCTGGTAACTAGTTAGCATAGGTTTGTAAATTATGAATTTCTTCTCTTATTTCCATGCATGTAGGATGTGTGAAGTATATGTTCATAAACATTTCAGTGAGGTCAAAGAGTCACTGCAGATGATTATATGTGTTCGGTGTGATGATAGGGCAATCTTTAATGCAATGAGAATGGCATTCAGTTCTGCTCCGAGTATGCTGAAGTTAGGAGGGAGTTTTTGGCTGAGTTCTTCACCTTGCATGATTCCGGCTGCTCCTACACCGTATGTTGTTATTGGCTCATCAGTGAAGAGAAACAGACTTTTTGTGTTCTGAAGTGAAGTATTTTATTTTGTGAAGTATTTTTTGGATAGGAAATTTGAAGTCTGGGTTTATCTTTTTGAATTTTGTCAGTGATAAGTCTATGTTGAAATATTGTATTGTCCATGGAGGTGTTCTTGATTGCATGTATGTTTTTACTTGTTGAATTAGCAAGCCAAAATTTTCAGCAATTCCTTTACATCTAAAAATGGATGGCCGGATATGATTCCATTTTTTTCTCATAATCCTCTATGTACGCATTTTCAATTATGCCATTTACAAGTGGAGTAGGAGGAAACGCCTTTATTTTACTAAAATATCTCTCCAAAAGCTTATTTATTCTTATATGTAAAGGAAGTTCTTCCTGCTTCTGCAAATAAACTTATAACAGGACTGGACCTGAAAGCAGCTAGAGACAATCGAATATTGGTGTTGTGTATTATGTTTAGCATGTAAGGAGTACTAGGTTTGAAAATGAACTTCAAAAATTGATTTATATTTCCATAATTGTAGCTAAATATTCTTAAAAAGTGTTTTTACCTTGTGAAGAAGCTTGCCCTCCTTCTGGCTGCACACCTAAATTTGAAAGGTAGCTCTGCAACTGGCTCAGCATAATGGGATCAGGTTGAGTTGGTCCACTGGGAGTGCTTGTAGGAGCAGATGCAGATGAAGCAGAACCATTTGTAGATTCTGAAATTTCATAGATGATAAATGTAATCATAACCAATATTTTAATCTGACCACTATAGTTTCTAAGAACTGATGGTTTACTAAGAAAATGAAAACTCATTTCAAGACAGATGAATCTAATAGTTATTGGATCTATTAAGAAAAGTCTGCTCACCACCAAGCATTACCTACTTGAATGTTACGCCTAAGTACTCAACTAAATGCTTTTCACAGACGGTGGTATGTCGAAAATCTCTCCCTCCCTGAGTATTCTAAGGTGAGCCATTAAGTCATTATCTGACATCCCTGCTTTTCATATGGCTTTCAATAGGTATCTCTGAGTTACCTTCCTCACTATAGCCTATTCAAATAGATGGTACAGTTGGGGGGTAAAGGGCATGGACCTGTATTCCTGGGCAGTCAAATTCGTGGAAAAAATTCCTCTTCGCTGGTAGGTTTTGACTTTTTTTTTTTATTGTACTATAACCTTTTATTTCAGTTTTTTTTTGTTTGTTTGTTATGAAGTATAATTTATATTTGTAGCCATAGCCACATTTATACACTTCTGATCATCTCACCAAAGTTACAATAACCAGGAGATCGACCAAACGTTGTTGGCATTATAAAAGAGTGGGAACCTATAGGTAGCCTGATGCTAATGACCCAGTTGTTGATACAACGTTAAAAAAAAAAAAAAAAAAAAAAAAAAAGAAAAAAAGAAAAATCTATTTTAATATGCGAATAAATGGGTCTTAAATTTGTCCCATTAACTAACACTTTTGCTGTGGCTGTCATTGTATGGGAATACCTCAGTATCGCATTTTTTTTTTAATTTTTCATGTAGACATTTTTTTAAATAAAATATGCATAAAAAATCTTCCAGTCAGCCAATTTGAAAACGGAAAATACTGTTGGATAGCACAAACAATACTGTGAAGGCTATCTTTACCTGGAGGTGTAAAAGTGAATCCCCTCCATTTACGAGCCTTTTGAATCTAAAGGGAAAAGTAATGGAGGAGTGTCTTCCAAAGAGACACTAGTAAGCGGGTAGGATCGCTAGTGTCCTTCCATAATGACACCTGCAGCAAAAGTGTTAAACTTCTGCATATATCTTTTTTTTAGTCTATGAATAAAAATAGAAAGAATATGAAGTTAAATGTAAATATTTCATATTTAATGAGAAAAGTACTGTATTGTTTATAGTTTATTCAGAATCAGTGCTAGTTTTACTACCATCAGCACTCGAATCCTCACTTAACTAATAAAAAGTCTATCTGTATTACAGTATCTGTAATATAATCATTAACTTAAATTGATTTTCAATGATTCCCACATGATCACAGTTTGATATTCCTTAAAGTGCCTCTTTTTTTATTAAGTTAGACTTTAAAGATGTCCTTGCTATTTATTTTATTTTTTTTTTTTTCATACCCTCAAACAAGTTCTTATAGGGTTTATATCTGGATGGTAAGGAGGTAAATGTTGGGATGTAAGACCATCTTCATTTAAAATATCACCTATAATACATGTTTTCTCCTTTGGAACTTCTAATACTTTTTGTATCATCATGGGTTGAATTATCATTTTCAATTCAAATTCAACCCATTTGTGACTGATAGCCACTTTCATAACAATGGGCAGTATGCCCCCATGGCCTGATAGCCACTTACGTGACAACGGGCCGGCATGCAACATCCAATTTGAGCTTATCAAATAGAGGTTTCCCTTTGTTATCCAGTCTTTTTGTATTGTTCTGATACCTCTGAAGGGTCTTATTTGTGTTTTACCAGTTGACGGGTATAAAGAGATCGATGATCAATTTCTCACTAATCATTGTTGAAACCTATATTATAACACGTTTCACAAACCATGTATGCATCTTTTGACTCTAATAAAGTTATTGTATGTGATTTCTGCGACGGAATGCTTTAGAAGAGGTGCACGAGGTTGCGCACCGATTCCCAAATAGAAGAGAGCCTAATCGACGAGTATATTCGTTAACTTTTAATACACTACGAGAGACTGGATCATTCTTACTTCATAATGAAGGCGACCAATTTCAGGCAACATTATAAGCAGGTTTTTGGTGAAGAAATTGTGTCCAACTTTGATAACAATCATGAGACTAACATCCGCAGATCTGTATTAGGAAAATTGTGGCATGCAATATGGGGAACTATTAAAGGTGATAATCAATACCCATACCATCTTCAAAAAGTGGAGAATTTATTACTTTAAGATTATGCCAAGAGATTAAATTTTAGTAATTGGTTCCTTGAAACAATTATTTTATTTATTTATTCAAGACCTCTGCAACTACGGCGATTATCTTCAATAATTGAAACAATTAGCGATGACAATTTATTTCCATTGAAAATAATATGGACCGATGAAGCTACTTTAACAAGAGGAGGAATTTTTAACTAAAGAAATTATCATGTATGATGGGCTCATGAAAATCCTATGTTCAGCATGAATTTGCTTTAAACATTTGGCTTGGTATTTGGAACAGGTAACTCGTAGGGCCTTATTTTTTACTCGAAAGTTTAAGAAACGTAAATAGATTATACACAAGGATGTATTGGTCATAGAGGAATAGTGCCTTGGCCACCCAGAACACCTGATATGACACCCATGGATTTCTTCGTATGGGGAATCTGGATCGTTTAAGCTGGAAATTGATTTGGTGTTAATCAACGAAAGAAAGCAATTAGGAGACAATCATAGAAGCAGTGCACTAATTATCACCAGAACAAGATTTAGCTGCAATTTATCAAATCAGTGTTAGATGTAATACATCCAAATCTGCAAGAGGGCAACAAAATCTACATTCCATAGATGATAACATAAAAAAAAGTAACTAAATAAAATGACAGTCCCTTGTAATCTATTAGAAGTTGGCAAAGACTCGTCGATTAGGCACTCTTGTATCAAGGAATCAGCACGCTTCTAAAGCATTACCATTGCAGAAGCCATACACGAAAACTATATCAGCGTCAAGAGATTTAATTTATGTAATTGGTTTCTTGAAACAATTCGCAATGACAATTTATTTCTCTTAAAAATGAAAATAAGTAAATACAAAAATGAAAACTTGTTTTGTTTCTTGTTTTGGGATTTTCTCCAAAACAAAGCAAAAACAAGATAATCTCTAAATGACTTTTTGTCTTAGTTTTTCAGCCCCCTATACGCTCCTGAAGTTTTGCCATTTAAATTCGAGACGCCCTGTATATACTCAGCTAATCAGTGTTTAACCCTTAGCTTAGGACGGGTTGGCCGACCCTGTAGTACGTCAATCTTTCTTCCTGGCCAGGCCCTAGTTACGCCTATTCTCGCCCTCCTCTCAACTTATGTGAAAACGTTCATATAATTTCCTCCCTTAACATTTCTAATTTTAGGAAAACCTTATTTTATTATTCATTTACGTTTTCTTTCAGCTCTAAATATTTACGTTGAATTATACAATTGGATGCTCCAATAAATATTTTTTATAGTCTATACTTTTTAGTACAAAAAATATTATTTTTTTATAATATAGGTACTAATCAATGAAGCTAAATAAATAAATAGCCTCTTTTTTATTAAAACAAAGAAAAATCCATCATCCTTTTCGACTTGGATCTATCGACAATGTTAATTGTTATGAGCTCGACCCAGGAATCCATAATCCATAGCTCTCTTGACACAAATAGTTAATTTTTCTGACAACTAGTAATGAAAGAAATAGCTAAAGCTGTCCTCAGTCCTTGTTTAATAGCCCCAAAGTCAAACTCCAGGAAAAGTGAGATGTAGGAAGCCGGTAAACGAGAGAGGAGGGCCGGACTGCTGTACAAGTCCTTCGTTCCAGGGGCACGGCACCCCTCGACTGCTGTACAAGTCCTTTGTTCCAGGGGCACGGCAAACTTTGACTTCTACAGAAGTCTTTAGTAAGGAAAGGGTTAATAAGCTGTACAAATTTTAATGAAACTGATTTAATATTTTGGGAGAAAGATTAGGCCAAAGCTGAAAAAATTGCAAATTTTTAGAAAAGCCAATTTTTTTAAACCTATAAAATTTTCCTAAGTTATTTATGAATTATTTCTTTAACCTTCGGTCGGGCACGGTACTAATCCTCACACAGTCAGACACATCTCATTTGTGAGATATTTTTTTTAGACAGGATATTTTTTATGGGGAATTGAACTCCTCCTTTAAATATCATTCCATAAATAAAAGATTTTACATAGTCTAACTTAGGTTTCTTTTTAATTTAAATTAAACAGACTTTTCATATGAATGTTGACAGTATATCACTTACCTAATGCAACTGAGTAAGTACATCACTCATATTTGTAAAAATAGAAGTATTTTTTTATAATTAACAAATAGTAAAAATATACAAGTAAAATTACAATTAGTAAACAAAATGAACAAGTAGGTGTGAAAACTTTGGCAAATCTGCAATCATACATTATCATCATTTATTGCATTATAAATCGAGAGGGATAAATCTGTCGAGAAAATTATTCCTCATGATCAAATTCTCACTAATCATTGTTGAAACCTATACTATAACACGTTTCACAAACCATGTATACATGTTCCAAACAAAATACCTCTCAACATTTCAAACAAATCTGAAAAATCAATGTAAAAAAAATTGACATGGGCGGGCGCAGTTCATCTCAGAGATTACATGAGAAATAACAATTAATACATCGAATCTGACTTTATACGGTCATATAAATAAGGAATATTAACTATGATAGGTTTATGAAAAAAATATTTAGGAACAGGTTGAAAATTAGAAAATAAAAAAAACGGGGATGAAATGCCTCATCCACTAGATGAAAACGTTCACCATGGAGATCAGGAGTGCACTGAAAAGCTAACACAAGTAGACACGTGTGAGGGGTGATGAAACAGGAAGCCACTAGGCACACCCAGTGTCTCACAGTAAAAATCACTCTTAGACCTTTCAAAAACTAGGCACTTCATCTCACAGATTAATCGTGCCTGCCCGAAGGTTAATCAACATGTAAGCCGATAAGTAGTTACTTATAACAGTTTCTTTCACAATTGGTGTCAATTGTAACATTGAATCCAGAGGAGTAATTTAAAAATGGAAGAAAAAATCCAGAATTGTCTCCAAAATAAAACTTAGTTTTTCAGGCATCGCTGGATGCACATACCAGTAGAGTAGCAACTTACAAACAGATCAGTTCTTCTTCTCCTCTTATCCCAGATGAAGGCATCAAAATGAAGCCAAAATGTTCGGAAAAAAAAAATCATTTCTTAAAAAAAAATTGTTTATTTTAACTATTAAGGTCGAACTTACTTTTTGGAGCTTGGGGTGTTGAAAAAGGTTTTGTTGTATTAGCAGGTGATGAGGGAGTCTTTGGTGTTGTTATCATGGGTGTACTCATAGGGGTAGTTGTACTCAGTGATGATGACTTTGAACCACTCTGGCTGAAATGAGAAAATTTATATGGTCAGCCCAAAAACATGTAGGGGATACAACTATGATAAATAAATCTCAAATGCGGGGTGTCTGCAACTTTTGTGAAAACCAATTTCATGACTTGAAATTCAAATTTCACGCCCATTAAAAAGGAAATAATTTCATTAATAAGAAAAAGTCTTAATTTTTAGCTTAAAATTATTTGTAACCTTCTGAAGATTACCGTGATATCTATTAATTTAAATTTTTACATACAAACAAACATTAAAACAAACCGTTTCTCGGACTGAGAATGATAGCTCCCTCCTAAAGTGAGTCAGTATACTAGGAGGAAGTGTTCTTGAAAAGAAATTGGTAAAGGATGAAGTTAAATGAACAGAACATTAAGACACACTGGGGGGGGGGGGGGGGGGGACTTGATATATTAATGATTCCTGGATTATTAAAGAGGGATTAATTATGAAGGAATTCCAATAAGATGCTAGTTATTGAAAACAGGTTAGTTAAACCAAAATGTACTACTATAAAATTCATAGTATATCTTACTTCATAGTTCCAAGAAGACTGGACAGACCACCTATTTGGCCAACGCCTCCAAACAACTGCATCAACTGCTGCTGTGACATGTTACTCAACAGATTCTGAAGATCACCATCTAAAATCAATATCGGATCAAATTTTTTGTACACAACATTTTAAACAAATTAAAATAAAAGAATATTTAACCTGGTGTAGTGCCCCCACTTCGTTGAGAACCAAGAGCAGGTGGGTTATTCAAAACCTCATTCACTTTTCGGCAATTCTCCTCATCTTTGTCAGTTTTCAAATCCTAAAAAGTTTCAAAATCTATAAGACAACACAATGTTTTCTCTTGCACTCAAAATATCCAAGAGTACAAAAAGTATGGTAAAATTGAAGTTTAGCGTCCTCACAAACAATTTCTTTAACATTTTTCACTACAACGTATTTAAATACACTAAACACGAATACGTTATAACACTAAATACTAAACACAAACAGGAAGGTTATAAAAGTAAGCGTAAAAAGCGTATTTGTAAACATGCGCATGCGCAGACATGTAACATTGATAAACAGAGAACTCTTATTTGAAATGTTCATAAACCATTTATTCAAAAATAATTGTCAATTTTAAGGACATCCTCACCCGTCGTAACCTGTCTTAACCTAATGCTTATGGGCAGACGAGCTATTTCCGCTCGCTCAAGAAGATATCAAAACCCTAGCCAAGTGAGTTGGATTGACTAGAGTTGTGATATCTTTTTGAGCGAGTGGAAACACATAGCAGTCGTCCTAGACATTCTTCTTAGCTTTCTTCTCCTTCCGACACGATGTTAAGTGGATATAAATCCCCAATCACACCAAAAAATGCCATTAATGTAATTCTTAACACTCTCGGTGCTGACGTCATTTTCTGGGAATACCCCGCGTACTGATGAATTTTTTGTTGAATTTTTCATGGATACATTTTTTTTTAATCATGTCTGATGTGTTTAATAGTAATGCAACAAAGAAAACTAGCCGGAATGGCATTTTCGGAAGTGTCCTTCAGGAGGGACATCAGTACGCGAGGAATTCCAGCTGCTTTGCGGGCTAGTATCAATACACGCCCATTAGTCAGACACGCTACACCTACGCCTAATGTTTATTTATTTTAAAAGAAAACTCAATAATTTTTGACAATTTTTATTAGAATAACAAATAACAATAACCAATCATATATAATTATTGGTTTAAATATTATTTTGTTGGACGTTTTCAATTATTTTAACATTAACGTTGAACACCATTTGCAAATATAATTATTTTAATTGTTATTTTAAATTTGTGGGATTCAGCTGAATTATATTGGTATGAGATCAGTGAAAAGTGTGGATTTTCTTCAGTTGCTTCTGGCCCAAAAATTTCAGTTCTCACGTCTTCGTAGTCGAAGTCCGAGTCAAGATCATCGGCCGATACTTCTTCCAGCAGTTTGTAGACATCCTCAGATGTCAAATTGGAAATAAAATATTTCTCTACGCTTTCCTTGTTACCCGCAGACGTATCTGTTTTTTTGTAATTAATTAATCATTAATTATTTAACATAAATAAATATTAAATGGAGGGGATACAATAATAAATAAATAATTTAACATAATAAAACAGAGATGGCTTTTCTTTAGAAAAAAGAAAAGGCATAAGCCCTATCCTGGCTAGAAAAAGGTGGTAACCTATAGATATCCCGTCCTAAAATTCATATTAATAATAAATGAACGTTAAAATTTAACTTATTTTAAAATTTTAAATTTAATAATAATAATAATTTACAACAATAAATGTGATAAATAAAAAGCAAAAATTATCCTGTAACTACCAAATTTCGAAGCCAAACGATAATATTTTTAAAAATATCCTTCGTTGCCAATCAATATCTGCAACAACAATTGAACAATTTAGTGAATTGTATTTAAATGTATTAAATCAGGAAGTAAATATCCATTATATAATAAATTGTACTTACTAATAAACAATTTATCGAAGAAAAAGTTTAAAAATTCATAAAAACTCTTCCGGTCAGCCAATTTGAAAACGGATAACACTGCTAGAAAGCCCAAACAGCGTATACCTGGAGTCGTAAAAGTGAACCCCCTCCATTTGCGAGCCTTTTTAACCTCAAGTGAAAAGTAACGCAGGAGTGTCCTTCCGAAAGGACACCCGGCCGTGGGGACGGTCGCTACAGTCCTTCCCAAAGGACGTCAGCACCGAGAGTGTTAAAAAATGCCTTTGAGTAATTCTTCTCTATTGTGGATGAGAATTATAAATTCGTGCAACGCCATTGTTAGTTTTGTATAAAATGAAATTATGTTGACAATCAAACTTCAGCAGGCGTGAATTAGAACGAACTAATAATTATAAAGGCATTAGCTAATTATTAAGGGATTTCTGTTATATAATACTTTTCATGAACGAAACAAGAAATGTGAAGAATGTTTCATTATTTAAAAATGGTTGTGAATAAATAAGTGCTGGTGAATTTAAATAATTGATGGTAAATTTCAATTAGACTTCTTCATTACGGACTTTTCCATTGCATGCGCATGTTGACTAATAGAGTTGTTTACATTAGCTCTCATAACCCACATATCAGTGAACTTAAAGTGCTTAATAACTTCTTTCCTAGTTTAACAGATTTGTGTTTAGTGCATCAAAATACGTTATTGTACAAAATTTGAAAGAAACCGGTTGTGAGGACGCGAAACTTCAGTTTTATCAAAAGTATGTTAACTATTTATTTCTATTATTGATAGGATACCTCAATTTGGACATAATAATAATCAAACAAGAACAGGAAGAAAAAAATATTTAGGGACATCACAAGGTAATCATTATATATACAACCTGACCCTAAACATTACTTTTTTTCATTCTAACGACTAATGAGTTATAAGTAAATTTCTAAAGATCGAAGAAACTCTGTGAGAGAGCTAACCACAGACCACAATGCTTCAAAATATGCATTGACTGGTGATTACTAAATATAAAGTGGGAAAATATAAAATTGAGCTCCACTAGATGACTTTCTTTTCTTTTCATTTATAGTGCATTTCCTCCCTCCCTCCACATGGAAGAAACCCACTTATGAAATAGACATCATGACACAATCCAGAAGTGCCGACTAGAAAATTTCACGTTTAAGTAGCCACAGATCACAAAAATAACGGTGGTTCAAATTGTATATGTGTACAGGGAAAGGTGTAAAAATGGGCACCCTCTTCTATTTTTGATATAAAGTTACTTTCATTTAGAAAAATTCTAGATTTTTTGCCTTTCATTAACAACTACATCATGTTAGCTATATGGTAAAAAAACAAAACAATGATTAACATCAACTAAACTAAACAGCAAAAAAACCGGCACACCCTATATTTTGCGATTAATATGTATAAAAATTACATTCTGAGCGTATTGTTTGTTTTGGTCTGGCGAGATAACGGTTAGTAAGACTTTCATATCAATAATTCTCTACCAAGTCCTTTCCTGCCTTAGAAATAATAATACTTTCCTTATTAGTTGTGTAGTTACGTTCATTTATACATTCACGTTCATTTTCACAACTTTTTCTTTTTTGAAAGCCATTTTTGACTTTCACTTTGCTGTTCACAATGGTTTTAACCACCGAAATGGTCGCGAGGATCGCGTTGGTAGAGAATGGGAGAAGCCAGCGATATGTTGCTAGGTCCTTAGGGATACCAGAAACCAACGTTCGCAGGGCAGTCCAGAGGTAAAGGGAGACTGGTAACTTAACTAGGAGGCCAGGTTTAGGTCGGCCCAGGGTGACTGTTCCCGCTGACGATAGATTTATTGTGATGCAGACATTAAGAAATCACTTTCAGACAGCCTTGGAGACCAATCAAAGGCTTCGAATTTCTCGAAATGTGAGTATGAGTGTGTGTGAGTATGGCCCCAGCTACTGGAGTTCAGCTCACCAGCACACCGGGCATCCCGTCTTATGTTTGCTCGGGAACACTCAGTGTGGACAGTAAACGACTGGGCTCGAGTACTGTTCACGGACGAATCGAGGTTATCACTCTTTGCTTCAGATCATCGGGCTAGAGTGTGGAGAAGGCCAGGAGAGCGATTTGCACCCTGCAATATCTCTGAAAGTGTGCCTTACGGTGGTGGGTCTGTAATGGTTTGGAGTGGAATCACTTTAGTGGCGAAGACTGACCTTCATGTGTTCCAGAGAGGAAATCTAACTGCACACAGGTACATATCGGACATTCTGGAAGGGTATGTAGTATTATACACCCCTTTCATAGGCGATGATTTTATGTTAATCCATGACAACGCACGGCCACATGTTGCAAATGTGGTTACAGACTATCTTAATGAAGTCGGTATACGCACCCTACAGTGGCCAGCCCGCAGCCCCGACCTTAATCCCACAGAACCCCCCTGGGATAGCGTAGGGAGGTGCATCCGAAGGCGACTCGATGTTCCAATGGACCTTCAATACCTCCGAACCGCGGTAGTGGAAGAATGGGATGGCATCGAACAGGAAAGAGTTGCCAGCTTAATCCGCAGCATGCCGAGGAGAATGCAGGCTCTGATACAAGCAAGGGGAGCAATTATCCGTTATTAAAAAAAAAAATTGAAAAAAATAACAGAAATGTAATGGAGAAACATTACCGAAGAATATTTTCTTATTTTATACAAGTTTGGAGTTTTTGTAAATAAAACTTGTTTCCTATTCAGATATTTCTTGTTTTTCAACCTTTCTCCATCTGTTAACTTATATGGTGTATACTTTACTTAGCACATGCAGAAAAAATTAAATTATTTGCACTAGAAAGAAAAAAACGACAATATCTGTTTAAGTACAGATGGAATGGTTGGGATTCGGCTAAATAAACCTCAATATGATTTTGTTTTAAAAAAATCTATATTTCGGACGTTTCGGCTACTCATTGGTAGCCTTCGTCAGCTAAAATGACAAAAAAAGGAAAAAAATTAATACAAAAACAAAAAAATTATGATTGTGATAGGTAACAGAGCTATAAATAAAATTAACTTATGAAAGAACATATCGTCTTAAATTCTTAGAATGAAAAAGTGAATAGGTACAATAATTGATTTTAATAGTAATTAGTAACGTTAATTGATTTTACAAAGAAATAAGAAGCTACATACCAATGACAAATATAGTAGCTAATAGTAACATTAATTGATATTTCAAAGGAATAAGATACTACATACCAATAGAAATGCCGAGCGGCAGAGGAAGACCAAAGACCTAAAACACACCAAAACTTTCTTACGGACACATGAACAACATATAATATGTACTAAATCCGACAAGGGAAACACGACCGTCATCATGGACAGAACCGAATACAACGATAAAATGACCAACTTATTCAACGACACCAATACATACTTACCCATTCCTAAGGACATTACGAAAATACAAGAACGAAAATTCAACGAACACATTCACAAACTTTTTAACTCTAACGAAATCGACAAATCCACTAAGTCCTTCTTAATTTCCCACAATTCCCTCCCACCGCGTGCCTATGGCCTCCCCAAAATCCACAAACCTGGTAATCCCCTTCGTCCCATCATTGCCAATATAGATTCTCCCTCTTCCAGTCTCAGTAAATTTCTTCTTCCCTCATTACAAATACTTAGCCATAATAATCCCTATGATATAAAAAATTCTTTTGACCTAATTTCTAAATTATCCAACCTAACCATTCCCCACGGCCACATTTTAGTTTCCATTGATGCCACATCCTTATTCACTAACGTCCCACTAGCCAAAACGCTAGAAATTATCGAAAACCATTGGCCCACCCTCCACCTCCATAGCCCTCTATCCTTTGATCTGTTTATAGAAAGTCTAAAACTTTGTGTTAATAGCGGTTTTTTTAAATATGATGGGAAATTCTATAAACAAATTGATGGTCTAGCCATGGGCAACTGTCTTGCACCCGATTTATCCTCAATCCTTCTCAACGATCTTCTCAACTCCCTCGTCCCACAGTTTCCCCATGACATCTCATTCATCTGCAAATACGTAGACGATCTTTTGCTGATGATTAACCCAAACAGACTAACAGACATACTTACCTGTTTCAATTCCTTTTACCCTAGGCTTCAATTTACAGTCGAAATAGAACTGGACAGACAGCTCCCATACTTGGACATCTTACTAATTAGACAGACTGACGGTACTATTATTACTGACTGGTACACCAAACCCACGTACTCGGGACGGTTACTTAATTTTCATTCATCCCATCCCTACCACCTCAAGATTAGTGTAGCCAGAAATCTCCTCCGCCGAGTCCTCTCCCTATCCCATGCTTCCTTCCACAATAAAAATATTAATATCGCCTCAGATATATTGGCACGCAACCAATTTCCCCCCAACCTCATAAAATCCCTTGTAAAAAAAGCAAAATCCCAATCTCCCAACACTGTCTCTCCCAATTCTTCCCTAACTCCCAGTTACCAAATGTTCCGATCTCTACCATTTACACCTGGACTGACTGATAAACTTAAAAAGACAATAAAAAAATCCTACCCTTCCCTAAATTTTGGTTTGAAAACTACCAACAAACTCAAAACCCTCTATACCAAACTCAAAGATCCCATCCCTTTTGAACAAACCACCCGATGTGTTTACGAAGTCCCTTGTCAAACCCCTTCCTGTAATGGTGTATACATAGGAGAAACCATAAATGACATTCACTCACGTCTTACACAATATAAACGAACCATCACTAATAAAGAAATAGATAAATCTGCACTTGCAAAACACGCCATTACACAAAAACACACTTTTAACTTCGACGACACGAAAATTCTTGCTACACAACGAAACAAAAAAAGACTACAGATCTCGGAATGTGTACACATAAACTTAAACAAAAACAATATAAACTACAAAACTGACCAACAAGGCATTTCTCCTATGTACGCTAATATTTTCCAAATACTCTCCCGACCTCCCACCTAGATTTTTACCATGCCCCTTGGGTATCCTTCCATTAACACCTTTTTCTCCTTTCCTGTCATAAAATGTCATAAACATGCCTTTTGATCCTTACCGACATGTCATAAACTTGCTTTTGATGATTACCGGCATTTCCCCCACCACCTGCTGTTCCCACTTACTTACACCCCAGTAGATTTCTTTTTCTCCTTAGACACTCTACAATGGTTACTTAATTGCCAACCTTGGTCTTCCTCTGCCGCTCGGCATTTCTATTGGTATGTAGTATCTTATTCCTTTGAAATATCAATTAATGTTACTATTAGCTACTATATTTGTCATTGGTATGTAGCTTCTTATTTCTTTGTAAAATCAATTAACGTTACTAATTACTATTAAAATCTCATTAAAATTCATTCTAAGAATTTAAGACGATATGTTCTTTCATAAGTTAATTTTATTTATAGCTCTGTTACCTATCACAATCATAATTTTTTTGTTTTTGTATTAATTTTTTTCCTTTTTTTGTCATTTTAGCTGACGAAGGCTACCAATGAGTAGCCGAAACGTCCGAAATATAGATTTTTTTAAAACAAAATCATATTGAGGTTTATTTAGCCGAATCCCAACCATTCCATCTGTACTTATCACCTCGATGGCTAACTATCTAATCATCATAATATCTGTTTAGTTTATTTCATTGTAAAAATGACGATTTCATGAGACCAAACCATAATTTAAGCTACCTTATATATTGTATTTTTCCTGGAATAGCAACATAAGAGTAGTAATCTCCTTATCCTTGGTTTCTTTTTTAAATTGTAGATGCCAACAATCACACTAAAATAGCATCTTCATAGCTTTAGGGCATGACTCAGGCATCCTAGATCCTGAACAGCTGTATAAGTTAAAGTACTAGGGGCCAACGGCCATAGCCACGTTGAATGCACCGGTTCTCGTAGATCACCGAAGTTAAGCAACATCGGGCGTGGTCAGTACCTGAATGGGTGACAACCTGTAGATAGCCCGGTGCTAATAGCCAAACAGTTGATGCGCCGTAAAAAAAAAATAATAAAAAAAATATAGTACTAGGGACTCAGTACCTCTTGGCTGCTAATCATGGCAACTGTTATATGACAAAGCACGCCTCAAGTGCTACAGCAGTCAGCATTAGGGAAAGGGTTAGCAAGAAGCATAAAAAAACTGAGGTTAGACAGTAAAAATTAAATTACTGACCTGCATCCAGAAAAAAAACTTCCTGTTGGAGGACTTGAATTTCAGTATGTATACCCTTCCAGTAGTGCATTGAGGCACCCTCTTGAACTCAACATCATCAGGAAAAATTATTAAATCCTACAAGGCAATGTTTACTGTGAAAGTATTAGGTTACGGACCAATACAAAAAAAAAAAACTGTGAATGACTTGTACTTGAATCTAGTTTTCTTCGAAGATAAAAATAGGGTTGGGGACATTGGCCCATAAACTGAGGTTTCATTGGTAAATTATATTACTTAGAAAACGTTCAATTACTCTTGAATACAAATGACTTAGCATAAAATAAACGGCCCTATTGTCAAAGCCATTTTGAAATCTTCTCAACAGAACAGACACAAGTCATTCACAATTTCATTGTAAATTTTACAAAAAAGAACAAGATTTTTAATACTCACATCCTCTACAGCACCAGATGTTCGGTCCTTCCAACAAAAATGCATAAGTGAATCCTCAGACTGGAAAACGTACAATAAACCTTTCCTTTTATCCGGATGAACCATCTTTCCTTTCATAGTCATTTTTCCAGCTTTGAATTCAATAAGATTTTTACTTTGATTTCTCGTCGAAGAATTAGCAAAGAGCGCCGTTCCACCAGGCATTTTGAAAACAAAGTTTCTTATCAAACAGACAGAAAGGCTTTATTGAATGAATTAGTCAGTAAGGTGAATGACTACGCTTTTCAGGAGTTGACCAACACCAACTCAATAGCAGTGCCTTCTGTAGGGGAAAAATTGCTTAAGCTGGGTCTCATTTATATAATTACATTTATTTCACTTGAAGCTCTTTATATAAAACACCTTAATTATTTTATAAAAGTAAAAATCTTAAATAGTTTCTAAATATCTAGATTTTTTATTATTAAAAATTAAAGCGATCTAGAGTCAAACGTTTCGTATATCTAGAGGTCGAAAGGTGCATACATATATCATTTTTTCTGTTCAAAAACAAATTTCTTGTCCACAATAAAGATGCTCAGAAAACATCAGCATAGACCTTGGCATTTCCATTAATATTATTGTATAAAACAGTGCATTGATAACGTGCAGTCATTATATATATATAACATTCAATTATTACTAAGATTTTAATGTTCATAACCCTACCTTTATTTATTTAAAATTACTGAGAGCCCTTGAAAACTAGAGACTTAATTTCCTGTACATTGATAATTTTCCGTATTATTACACTTACATTTATTTTTATTCTATCTACATGTAGTTAGTAAAATTTTAACCAGTTCTCTTAAGCAGTCACTTTACAGACATCACAGATATTCGTTTCCTTTCTAAATTAAACAACTATTTCGGAATATCAGCTAAACGTTGCTGTTT
The DNA here is from genome assembly GCA_946811695.1 of Gonocerus acuteangulatus. Lineage (NCBI taxonomy): Eukaryota > Metazoa > Arthropoda > Insecta > Hemiptera > Coreidae > Gonocerus > Gonocerus acuteangulatus. The sequence goes on along the minus strand of OX328123.1, from coordinate 100,017,045 downwards.
TATAATTCTCTCTAAAACAGTTTTATGTATATTGTCATCTGAAGGAAAGGTAAAGCCAATAATATACACAACTTTTAATTTTTTATATATATATATATATATATATATATATATATATATATATATATATATATATACACACACACACACACACACACACACACACATACATATCTACACGGTGTCTTTTAACTGCTAAAAGAATAAAGTCTCGGTATTTTGTTCAGAAACAATTCTACACATATTAACGCCGTATAAAAAGGATAAAAATTAGTTCAATTTCAAACAATAAACATCTATTAATTATTAAAAAAAAATAAAAAAAAACAACCATAGTATAAATATACTAGGTCACAAAAGTAATCGGAATTATGAACGAAATTTACAAAAAAAAACAAACGTTAAGATAAGTAGTTATATCGTTTTTCAGTACTTACAAGGGGAGTGCACGACGGGCGGAGTCCCTCGCCGATTCAAACGAGATTTTTTTTCATGTGTAGTATTTAACTAGAAAAAGGTCCTGTTAAAGCGAAAAAAAACGCACTTCCTCAAGCATTCAGCTGAAAAAAAAATGTTGAAAATTTACCTGAACTCTAAAAATTTGTAAGCGAAAAATGTAAGTTACGTTTTGAAATTCAATATCTCGCCTTGAAATAACTCGATTTGACGTCCTCGGACTTTTTAAAAAGAAGAAAGACTCCTTTTTCGAACCATATGAATGACTATTGTATTATCTCGGGAAGTACTAGTGAGAAATGGTTCTCAAAATAAAAGTCAAATTTAAACGTTTATGCACGTAACGTCGAGTCCAGAACACGTCGAAATAAAAGTAGATAGGTAATTAAAATCTCTTTTCAAAATTTTGTTTTCCGATTACATTTGGGAGACACTGTTATTTATATACGCACATGTATTTGTGTATGTGTGTGTGTGTGCGTGTGCGTGTATATATATATATATATATATATATATATATATATATATATATATACTATATATTTTTCAAATACCACTCACTCACTGACCTATCATCCCCCAGCCCAAACCACTCGACAGAAAATTTTGAAATTTTGCATGGGCACTGCCTATATAACGTAGGCACTCGCTAAGAAAGGATTTTTTAATAGTCGAATTTTTAAGTATTTTTAGAGGGGATTAAAGTTTTAGTTGGTTAGAGCAGGCAAGCCTAGGCAGCAGAGATGGGCATAATTTTATTTATAAATAAAAATACGAATTTATTCGTACTTTATACATTTGTGAATACGAATATAAATAAATTCGTACTTCATATATTTGTGAATACGAATATAAATAAATTCGTATTCATAAATGTGAATACGAATTTATTTTTATTCACATATATTAAATATAAAAATACAAATAAAATTTTATTCGCAAATTTTTCTGCGAATAAAAATAAATTCACAGAAAAAATTGTAAATAATCACAAAAAATGTGAATATTTACAAAAAATCAAGCGATTACAAAAAAAATCACATTAAAATATACGAATAAAAATTTATTCACATTATAATTTGTGAATAAAAATTTATTCACAATAAAATTCGCAAATAAATTATGAATTTCCTCGTATAAGATGATATTACAAAAGTTATTGAAGGTGATTTTTTTTTAAGGCATTTAACGTCTATTATTAGCGCCTAGATTTTTTGTTTACCCCGAGTCCGCCGCGGGACCACCAGCCATGCTGCAGGGACACAGTTTGTCATCTGTACCTCCATCAAAAAAAAAAAAAAAAAAAAAAAAATCACCTTCAATAACTTTTGTAATATCATCTTAATACGAGGAAATTCATAATTTATTTGCGAATTTTATTGTGAATAAATTTTTATTCACAAATTATAATGTGAATAAATTTTTATTCGTATATTTTAATGTGATTTTTTTTGTAATCGCTTGATTTTTTGTAAATATTCACATTTTTTGTGATTATTTACAATTTTTTCTGTGAATTTATTTTTATTCGCAGAAAAATTTGCGAATAAAATTTTATTTGTATTTTTATATTTAATATATGTGAATAAAAATAAATTCGTATTCACACTTATGAATACGAATTTATTTATATTCGTATTCACCAATATATGAAGTACGAATTTATTTATATTCGTATTCACAAATGTATAAAGTACGAATAAATTCGTATTTTTATTTATAAATAAAATTATGCCCATCTCTGCTAGGCAGCATGCGTTGATAGGACGATAAAGAAAATAAAACTTTGCATTATCAAGTAGGTATTATCAACTCTTTCGAATTAATCAGCTGTTCGGAAGAAGAATTATTACAGGAATTAGGAAACCAAAAAATTATTGATGTTAAAAGAATATATCAATTCAGACAAGGAAATAAAATTCCAACATCTTCCTTGAAATTAACTTTCGATTCGGCAACACTTCCGGAAAAGGTAATTCTATCATTTGCTGTGTACAGAGTCCGTCCATTTATTCCAGAACCAATGAAATGTTTTAATTGTTTCTCATTCTCGCACATATCGAAAAAATGTACATCAGCATCGATATGCAGAACTTGTAGCAACGAAAGACATGATGGCTCTTGCGAAAATTCACTCAAGTGTATTAATTGCAAAGGGGCACATTCATAAAAATCAAAAATTTGTAGTTTTTATATTAATGCCAAAAAAATTGAGGAGATTCGAGTTTTAGAAAAAGTGTCCTACCGAGAGGCAATGCGTAGAGTCAGACTCCAAGCACCACCCCCATTACCTAAAGATAATATTAGTTTTGCTAAAGCTGTTGTTTCACAGTCTTCTAATGACTTTATCATATCGTACTTCGACAAAATCACTCAACGACTTGATTCTTTAAGCACTAAGCTAGAAGAGCTACACAATAGTAGACAAATTTTTTCAGCTAAGCTGAGTAATGCACCTTATCTTACTGTAAATATATCTCAATCTCAGGATTCATTAATTAAAACTAAAAATATAAGTCATCAAAGTGTAGCAACAAACAACGATTTTCCTCCTCGTAACTCTATTGCAGTCCAAGATTCTTTCAGTTCTCTGGATGTTAGTACCCAAAAATCTCAGAATGAAACTGTAACAACCCAAATAGATAACACCTTGAAATTAAAACCTTCTTCAGCCACTCTTTTGGAAAATTCAACAGATTATATAGAAATTTCAGAAGAAACTATACCAAATAGAGATTCAGAAATCAAAATAAATAAAAATACAAGAAACCATTTAATTAGTACATCAATCAGCAGTGAAGAGATTAACCCTAATCTCCCTAAGATGCGTCCGCTCAGTGAACATCTTAAAAACTATTGCCAATGCATCTTGGGGTGCTGGTCGCTACTCCATGTTAATGCTAGCTCGAAATTTAATAAGGTCTAAGATAGACTACGGATGTGAAGCATACGGGTCTGCAAGTGGAAGAAAATTAGGTTTGCTTGACAGTGTCATGAATACTTGTCTGAGACTGGCAACTGGAGCCTTCAGGTCTAGTCCTATAATAAGTCTGAATGCAGAAATAGGAGAAATGCCCCTCCATTATAGAAGAGAAAAACTGTGTCTCTCGTAATTTTTAAAAGTTTGTTCTTTTAATTTATACCCTTTTCATGAAAAATTTCATAATTACCTTATGTGTTCACACGAATTAAGGAATTGTCAAGCAAATAGCTCATATTTCTTTAGAACAACCCAGCTATGCCACAAATATAACATAGATATCTCTAATTTGAAATCGTCAAGTTATTCATGTATAGAACCTTGGATTTTACCATTTCCTCGAATTAATGTCTCACTAAAAAAATACGTAAAGAAAGCTATGTTGCCAAATTTAATTTTATCCAACTTCAATGAATTTAAAAGCCAAAATCCTGGTGCTTCCTTCTTCTACACGGACGGATCTAAAAACGAGATTGGGGTTGGTGCTGGAGTTGTGACTGAATCCTCTTCTCTAATGTACTCATTGTCACCACTAAGCAGCAACTTTACAGCTGAACTATTCGCTATAAAGAAGGCAGTTGACTCGATGTTAGAACATCCAAGTAGTAATCCTATCATAGTTTGTACAGATTCATTATCCGCTCTTCAAGCCATTCTAAATCCTTTTTCAATTCACCCGTTAATTAATGAAATCCTGTTGGGTCTTTGTAGGATTACAACTTTAGGGTACGAGTATTCTTTTTATTGGATACCGAGCCACTTTAATATACCAGGGAACGAAATCGCTGACCATCTCGCAAAAAAAAAGGCATAACAGAAGGTATTCCCTTTAATATGGTAATGCACAACGATCTGATCCTTGAAATTAATAAAATCCTAAAGAAAGATTGGCACCATTTCTGGTTTAATGTCAATGAAAACAAGCTTAGAGAGATAAAAAATTATATAAATCCCTGGAAGACATCTAATCAACAAACTAGGCGGGAAGAAATTATAATTACCCGACGGCGCATAGGGCACACAAGGCTTACACACGGTTATCTAATGTGTAACGGAGAGCCTCCTGAATGCCGCACTTGTGGTACTCCCTTGACCGTCAAACACCTACTCACCGAATGTAGACAAATTAATAAACCAATAAATTATCCAAATACATTATCTGAAATTTTGGGAGATAATCAAACAGAAGTTGAAAAATTATTATTCATATTGAAGAAAAATAATGTTATTACATTAATTTAAAGTAAAATTGTTTTATTAACATAAAGTAACATAATAGTAGAGAACAATGAAAAAATGTGTGGTTATCAAACATAATAATTTGACTTTTATTATTTTAAATCAATATAAAAAAAATACATATATATGTGCAACATGCATAATTTAAGGAAAAAAATATAATGTATATAATATATGCATTATACCAAAAAAAAAAAAAAAAAAAAGAAAAGAAAAGAAAAAAATGTTTTTATAGACAATTCTATATTTGCTATGATAGCCACCTATTATTTTAGTGTTCTCCATAGAGCGGAAAACAAAAATATATTTGGTCATTAATGTCTTTCATTCTCGTAGGAGTTATAATGCGGTTCAAGGGAATACCAAAAATTACAAGAATAACAATCAAACATATCGTTTAGTTGAGCTGGTGGTGACAATGTGTAGCTAAATTAATATTTTAGTAGATACTTTAACAATAAATATTTGTTTCCAGTTTATTTCTCCGTATCTTTTATTGATTACAGGTGAAGACTGGAAAACAACCAAGGTGGACCTGGGCTGAATGATCTATTTTGAAGCCATAAATAAATAAATAGTTAATAGTATTATTTCTAATTGAGGTTAATTTCCACTATGATGGCAGACCTTGAATTACTATAAATAAACTGTGATTTTGTCCCTCATAGAGTTTACGCCCTGGTGATGGCCCATTCGAGGTAATAATATCCCGAACCACTTGACACAACAATTTGAAATTTTGCACGGACAATACGTTTAGAGTGTAAACACTCGCTAAGAAAGGTTGTTTTGATATTCAAATATTTAAGTACTTTTAGGGGGGTTTGAATTATTAAGAAGTTCCTCATCGGCTCAAAAATGGTTCGATTTTGATAACATTTGGTACAAAAATCTTTCTTCTCATTTAAAAGGTCAAGTTCATTAACCAGTTGAATCCGTTTACTGGAACATGGTTTTTGGAGCGAAATTTGTGCGAAAGATTCCTTTCGTAGGAAAACGAATGAAACCATGTTTTAAGCGAGTTCTGTAGCCATTTACCAGAAAAATTGATAGAAATACTTTTCAAAACTAATTTTCTTTTTGGGTATTCAGAAACGAAGTATATGGAAAAAAAAATTATGAATGGTGATACAAAGTTTTCGGATCTCAGTATATTTTCTAAAATATCTCGAAAACGGTTGGGAGATCGTAGCAAGTGGAATGCAGCTATTCAAAAGGTTACTAAATTCTCTACAATAAGATTCTGTTGTAATGTTCGGTGGGTCGATGTCAATCGAAGAGTTAAGTGCTTAAAACTTCAAATTTGTTAGTTTTATGCTTTTCAACGTGTATTTGTCTCTGTTTACCTAACTTTTTAAGCGGTTGTTGTGTGTATATATATATATATATATATATATATATATATATATATATATATATATATATATATATATTTTAACTCTGCAACGGAAACAAGTACGGTTACCTCCATATGGTGTTTCCTGGGTAACTTTAAAATCCGTGCAATAATAAGCTGTACAAAATTATGTAATAGCGTTAATTTTGAACATATCTTATTTAACTCAATATAAAAAATACTTATCTGCCGTGGTGAAGCACGGGTATTCAGCGAATATATATATTTACAAAAATAAAATTTACTCCGGATAGGGGTGTTTCCTCCCTATGAGGGAAACATGCTAAAAAGAGGACATGAAAGAGTTAATGTCTGTTATTACAGCAGTTGTACTGTTCGCTCTTGTTTGTACAACAGTTTGAGTAATGTTTGTTCGGTAAATCAATAAAAATACTGCCGCTAAGGAATGGTACAAATCCATTCCTTCCTCTTCAAGATTATTCTCTGCTTTTACGTCATGGAGAATATGAAACAAACGATTTCAAAAATTAGATGGAAGAAAAAAAATAATACCAACCATTTTTCTAAAAGGTATTATTACATTAAGAGTATTTTAAGAAATTTGGAATACATTTTATCAAATTTATTTCAATTTTTAAAGGGAATCAGCTATACACAATAAAACGAGGACGATTCTTATGATAGCAAGCTTTTTTGGCGTCTTTCCAGTGAATAATATTTATCAGAAAAATATAATGCTTCTTGAAACAAGAATTCTATCCATTACTCATTTCGTTTCCTGGTTTCTGTGCCTGGCATATGCTTCAACAGCAAGTTATTCACTGGATGACTTGAATCTGTTAGCCTATGACGTAGGTAAGAATACAATATATGACAATTCCTTTCATTTGCCTTCTTTTATCATGAAAATTAATGAAGAGAATCAGACATTGGCGTATATCTATTATATAAAAATGAATCGCTAAATGTGTTGGTAAGCGCAAATCTCGAGAAAAGGGTGGTAACCTATAGTAAAGTATAGTAAGGGTGGTAATCCTGGCTAGAAAAGGGTGGTAACCTATAGATAACCCGTCCTAAAATTCGTAGTTAATAATAAATGGACGTTAAAATTTAAATAAATCTCGAGAACAACTGAACCGATTTCGCTAATTCTTTTTTTATAATATTCCTTGAACTACGAGGATGGTTCTTACGAAGAGAAAAATTAAAAAAATTGCCTGAAAAAGTCCAAAAACAACACTTTTCGGGTCATTTTTACTTCCTTAACGCAAATTCATTTTTAAATAAAAGCAAATGTTCTCATTTATAATATTTTTAACAGTTAACGTATTAGGTTATTTGTGTATAAGAAAAAAAAAAAAAAAAAAAAAAAATGAAATAAATAAGAACATGTAATTACTAGGTGACAATAGAATCTCTCGTTGATAATGCAATTTAAATTAATTTATATTTGCGTTAACGAAGTAAAAAAGACCCCACTTTTCTATATTCCCATACAAAAAATTCGTAATAATACTTAAAGGTCAATTAGAACTTTAATACCATACCATGAAGTTTAAGTGTTAGTGGAGGGGTTCTGGGAAGGCAAAACAATTGAGTGACATTAGTATCGTATAAATATTAATGTCAATATTTGTCAAATTTTATACGATGGTAACATTCAAAAACAAATTGTCTTTGGTAAAATGTAAATTGTCTGTATAAAACGACACTTGAAATTTAAACATCTCTTTCCTGTGCGCCTATAATATTATTAAATCTAAAAGCCACAAATTTCTATAAAATTACTAAAGTGTTGTGTGTTGGTGGCTTACTAAATATGCCTCCTATAAGGCGGCGGACAAATTTAGGCAGAAGAACCCGAAATGCAACGCATCAAATTAATAATCAATCTAATCGTTCTGCCCAGGAACGTGAAGATCGCAATGAACGCGAAAGAATTTGGTTAAGACAGACCCTCGAGGCGCGACATTCGACTAATAATTTTTTTTTTTTTTTTTTTTTCCTTTTCTTTTGGTGCATCTACTGCTGAGGTCATTAGCACCTCGACTAATAATGGCGCAAGTTTGAATCGAGCTGCTGTGAATTCATTACAGTGCCTGCAGATGTGTTGCTATTGGACCTATGAACTCAGTTTGACTATAAACAAATCCCAGGGCAGTCATTAAGTGTTTGTGGTATTAATCTAGAAAACCCATGTTCTTCGCATGGTCAATTGTATGTTGCCTGTCCCCGTGTTGGAAAACAATCTGCTCTGTTTATTTACGCGTCAGGTAATGAAACAAAAAATATCATGTACCATTTTTTCCCCTTTTTTTGGGTGAAATCAACCACATGGGTCATAGTCACCGTTAAAGGAGAAAGAAAAAAAACAAAACCTTATGGTTGGATTTTATTTGAATAGTATAACTTGAATTTATTGAAATATGCGTTTATTATGGATTAAGATAATTTTTAAAGAATAATAATTAGTACTTTACCATTAAGTAGTATTTTACCATTAAGTATGTACCATTAAGTACTACAATAAAAGTGAAACTTAATTAAGAATAAGTAAAAATAAAATGAAATATAATAAGTAGGAATCATACTAAGAAATCTGATATTGTAATTTTTTAGTGACTATTAAAAGAATTTTAGTGTTTTATAATTTTTATTTTTTGATATAATTTAATTGTCGACTTATTAAGTTTTTTTTTTATCTTACTAGCTGTCCGGGTGTCCCAAATAGCAGAATAAGTATTAAAAAAAAAATAAATAAATAAAGAATCGACTGTTATGCGGTAAGAAGTTCGCCGGGTCAGCTAGTAGAAAATAATTTCGGGGGGCTGAGAACATTTGGGGGTATGGAATACTAACAGTCTAGAACATGGAATAGTTAGCCAATTAAAACGCTATTACATCCTATTTTTTCTGAACCATGTGATCTTATTTAATTTATTTTTAAGGTTTTTATGTTACATTTTTACCGATTGGGGGGCTGCTGCCCCCTCAGCGTTAGGTTGAATACTAGAGGTTAGGTTTTCAATTTATTACTCAAGGAAACTAAAGAAAAAGAAAAAAAAAAAAACAACTTGCAGTAACTGCATCATCTTAGCGCGTTTTCCTTCTTATTCTTAGTGATATTTGGAAAGCTTGGAATAGATCAATGCTTTGTTTTGATATTTCGTGAAAAATGTGCCATGCGTTAAACCGGAAAATGAATTGTTAAAGAAAAGCAAGATTTTAGGCACCACATCAGGAAACTGATAGTTTGTTAAGCGGAAATTACTATCTCTGCCTTTCTTAATTTCGCTCTAAACAGTATTACCAACAGGCAAAACGATACAAAAGAACGAAACGAACAATTTTGAAATTCAGGCATCGATTTCTCCGAATGAGATCGCTCTATCAAAAATTGCAGAACCGTTCTTGTCGAAAATTTAATAAGCTTTATAATATATTCTTTACATTTACTACTATTTCCTAACCGGTTTCGAGGTGTATAAGAATATATCCGAAAATTGACAATCGTAGGTTTCGTAGAAACGTCTAGTTTTAAAATGGTTACATTAAGATTCCTCAGGTTCAATTAGTTATAAAACGCGTTAATGGAAGCCTATTTTTTTTTTTTTTTTTTTTTTTTTTTTTGTTTTTGTTTTTTTGCTTATCGGCTTGTGAACAATTGGGCTATTGACGCCGACTGGAAACCAATTAACGAAAAAAAAGTAAGTGCTACGAATTTCACACCAAAGAAACATGTTCCTATTTTTTTTAACACTGACTGGAAGCCTCTTAACGAAAAAAAACCGCAAGCGCTACTTCGAATTCCGCCCAAAAAAACTCGTTCCAGATGGACAGATTCAGCCGGACCAATTTTTGGGGCAGCTGCAAAGCGAGCAGACATATATATATATATATATATATATATATATATATATATATATATATATATATATATATATATACACACATACATACATACACCCATAATTATGTCTTATTCTCAATTATCTATTTTTATATGTTATAGCAATGATGAGCTACTTCTTATAACATTTTAGGTGGTTTGACAACACGAACAACACATTTCATTTTTTATGGAACTTGTGCAATCGGAAGTTACATTTTCATCGATATAGGGAAGTCATGGCCCGAAGTTATCAAAAAAGGTTATAAACTGCAGAAAGAATTCACATTTTTGAGTGAAGAAACAAGCTATGAGGTCTCGATACCAATACTGGTTACAATTGGTATAGGTATGAATTTTTGTTTTGAAAATTAATCATATTGCGTTTGTTTAACCGTGTATCAACAATTAGGCTATCTACAGGTTGCCACTTTTTTTTGTAATACCAACAGCACTTGGTCCGTCACCCATTCAGGTACTTAATGGGTGACGGACTTCAGGTTAAGCTCTACGTTGCTTAACTCTTGTGATCAACGGGAACCGGTACTATCACCGTGGCTAAGGCTGTTAGCATCATATCATACTAGTATTTCTAAAGTGACACAACTCAAAAAGCGGTTTTATTCACACCAAATAAGTTAGGACCAGGGCCGCCACATCCCAGACCCGGGCACAGACCAGATCACGGGCCCTCACTTCTCAGAGCCGGGCCTCCCATTTCTCAGAGACAAACTGAACATTCTAGTACTTTGCTATAGGACTCTGGACATTTTAAAATTATTTTCATCTTGAGTTTTGAGCGAGGTGAGAATAAAAGCCGACAGTCGGTGCAGCAAAGGTTGGTACTTGTAGTTTTATTACGACTCCTAATGAAATATACTATTCTGGGACTGCACTTGTTTTGTCGTTTGTGTGCATTAAAAAAATATAGATCCAATTCAAATAAATATAGGCTACGCCCGTCTATTTTTCTAAACCCCATTCTTTTTACAAGCTCAAAATCTATACATCTTTCCAATTAGGGTGGCCCGGCCCGGGACAACAGTACTTTAGAAATACTAGTGCGATATATATAATACTAGCTGACAACCCGTGCTTCACCACGGCTGATAAGTAGTTTTTATATTGCGTTAAATAAGGTATGATCAAAATTAACGCTACTACATAATTTTGTACAGCTTATTATTGCGCGGACTTTAAAGTTACCCAGGAAATACCATGTGGAGGTCTTAACTTAGGACTATGAAAGACATGGTCAATATCTCTTTATCAACCATCAAAACTGTATGCACCTAGATTCAGAGCTTGTACACCAGAGTGCATTTGTGTCACCCTTCCTGACGCAATTTTCAGAGTGACACATTTTCAGTTGAGTTTTATTTAGAGTTGTATCACTTTAGAAATACTAGTGCGATATATAAAATACTAGCTGACAACCCGTGCTTCACCACGGCTGATAAGTAGTTTTTATATTGCGTTAAATAAGGTAAGATCAAAATTAACGCTACTACTTAATTTTGTACAGCTTATTATTGCACCAAGTTTAAAGTTACCCAGGAAATACCATGTGGAGGTAATCGTGCTTGTTTCCGTTGGGGAGTAAAAAAAAATAAATAAATACAACAACCACTTAAAAAGTTAGGTAAACAGAGACAAATAGACGTTGAAAAGAATAAAACTAATAACTTGAAGTTTTAAGCACTCATCTCTTCGATTAACATCGCCTCACGGAAAATTACATCACAATCTTTTTTGTAGAGAATTTAGTAACCTTTCGAATAGCCGCCTTCCACTTACTAGGATCCCCCAACCGTTTTCGAGATATTTTAGAAAATATACTGAGATCCGAAAACTTTGTATCAACATTAATACATTTTTTTTTTCATATACTTCTTACTTCCAGAAGATACCAAAGTTTAAATATTTTAGATTAGATGAATGTCAAATACATGAAAAAGTATTTCTATCATATTTTTTCTCGTAAACGGTTACAAAAATCGCTTTAAAAATGGTGTCATTCGTTTTCCCACGTTAAGGAACCTTTATAACGATTACCTGCAAGCATATGGACTCGAAAATGTAAGCGTTCCGATTTTTCGCGCAAATTTTTCTTCTAAAACCCTGATCCAGTAAACGGATTCAGCTGGTTAATGAACTTGACCATTCAAAAGAGAAGAAAGATTTTTGTACCAAATGTCATCAAAATCGGACTACTTTTGAGCCGATGAGGAACTTCTTAATAATTCAAACCCCCCCTAAAAGTACTTAAACATTTGAATATCGAAAAAAACCTTTCATACCGAGTGTTTACATTCTAAACGGATTGTCCAAGCAAAATTTCAAATTTTTGTGTGGTTCTGGATATTATTACCTCGTATGGACCATCACCAGGGCGTAATCTCTATGAGGGACAAAATCACAGTTTATTTCTAATAATTCAAGGTCTGCCATCATAGTTGAAATTAACCTCAATTAAAAAAAAAGTCCGTCACGCAGGAGCTGCATAACTAAGCACTTTCCTCAGATTTTTTTTAGTGTAGACTACATTACTGAATAATTTGCTGTAAATAACCTATATAAATAAAATAAAAACGTGAATAGTTCTGCTCATTTACATTTCTTATGAGGCCTGTTCAATTATTAATTTTGTAAATAATTTGCTTCCAGAGTTATGTTAATACATGATACTGTACTACTTAATAAATACACAAAAACTTCACATTCCGTCTTTTGATCTGACGCAGGAACAGGATACAGTCCCCATAGTGGGAGATAGCGCTCCTTGTAGCGCCTTTGCGAACCTACGTCTGGCTGGCTAATTGTAATGAAACAGACTTTAAAGTAAACCCTCCTTTCCAATAGACCGATTTACTTCATTTTTACAACACTTCTTTCTCATGAGATACCCACGACGTATACCGCATTTCGTTACAATACAGCAGAAATTACGACCGTTATGAGTATATTAGTACTTTAGGTCCGGAGTAAACCCCCCCCCCCCTCCAAATAACCCGATTTAGTTTATTTTTACAACCCATTTTTCTCTGTTGATTACCACCACGAATACCAAGTTTCGTTGAAATGTAACAAAAATTACGGCTGGCAGTGGCAAATTGGTATTGTGGGTCCGGTGTCAACCCCCCCTTCTAATGAACCGATTTAGTTTATTTTTACAACGGAATTCTCTCTTTAGATCAAAATAACGAATACCGAGTTTCGTTGAAATATAACAAAAACTACGGCTGGTATGGTCAAATTAGTGTTTTGGGTCCGGGGTGAACCCCCCCTCCCGGTGGACCGATTTTGGTGGTTAACGAACTCGTTCAATCGTTTGCTATTTGAACGCTATATACCACGTTTCATGAAGAAAAAACAAAAACTCTGGCCGCTATCGTGTTAACAGACATATATATATATATATATATATATATATATATATATGCATATATATATATATATATATATAGATATATATAAATTTTAACGGTGGTCATTTTCGGTGTCTACTAGGTAGGATCGATAAAGATTCGAAGAAATTTTTCAAAAATTCCGTCATGAGTCCAACCTCAATAGCTACTTTCCTTCGGAGGAAAGTGCTAAAAATACTATTAAATACATAATGTATGGTAAAAACTGTTCTTTATCGTCCTGGCAACGCATGCTGCCTAGGCTTGCCTGCTCTAACCAACTAAAACTTTAATCCCCTCTAAAAATTCGAATATCAAAAAATCCTTACTTATCGAGTGTCTATGTTCTATAGGAAGTGTCCATGCAAAATTTCAAATTTTTCTGTCGAGTGGTTTGGGCTGGGCAATGATAGGTCAGTGAGTGGTATTTGACTAATATATAGTAGATTTATTTCGTTTGGATATATGTAAATCCCCGAAAATAAATGCGATATATTGTCTTGAATTTTGTTAATTCTATTTCTAAACCTATTTTATTTATTACTTAATAGGCGCTTCATTTATCAAATATAAATCTACAGCAATAGGAATATTATTAAATATTTGTTACTAGCTGTTACCCAGTGTGCCATGCTACACCTACTTTCTGTCTATGACTCTCCCCGTATCAAGATCTACTTGATACCTAGTTGTCTATACCCATTTACGAAAATCGGTCAAACGATGTGAATTTGTTTTAGTTCATAATTTGTTTTAGTGCCGGCAGAGGCCAGCACAACAGCACTTCATCTAACAGCCAACAGAGGCCAGTAGTTGTCGATTCAAAATGGGCGTCACAATCTGAATGGTTCAGTGTAGCCAATTTTTCTTGAACAAAACTTTTGACCAAATTTTGAAATTTGACTATTTTGACCTAGCCTAGGAGATTTCTCGTATCAAGACCTACCTGTGTGCCAAGTTTGGCCAAACGGTGTAGATTTGTATAAGGAACAAACAAACAAAAAAGTGAAGATTATTCAGGTGAACCTTTACTTAATCTTCAAATTTTCAGGGGAACAAGTTTTATAGTTGTACCTTGTTCCCCTGAAGAGGCACCAAAAAGGTGTGTAACGTGTAGAGATAAAATAATGTTGGTGAAACTATCTAGTGAAGTTTTTATCATTTGACCTTTCACCTAGCCAAAAAATTTGAAGAATAAATATTTGTTTTATGGTATGTTAACTATTATATAGTAGTCATCTTCTGGAACTGATTTCTCATTTGGATTTAAGCTATACTGCACTGAGAAATTGAACAGAATAACAAGGAAGATTAAAATGCATTCTTACCTTAAAAAAAACAACACAGGAAAGAAAATAAATTTTATTTGTCTATCATAAAATTGCTTTCAAGTGCTTAGTTTGGATTGCATAAAGCCATTGGGGAATAGCGAAAAGTCCGACTCGCAGGAACTGCGTCATCTTAGCGCGGTTCCGTATATCTCGAAGAAGTGGAGTAGATTAGGCATCACAAATAACAGGAAACTGACAGTAGCCAACTTACACAGAAGCGGATAATTCTTAATCCTCATTCTTGAGGAAGGCTGAATAAGTCAATACAATTATGTACTAAAAACGTACTCACTCTAAGAATACTGCTCAGCAGGCTCTATTCCAGACAACCGAAAATTCGTTGTCATTTTAAGTTCCTTGTTTTACTAGCAAATTCGTTTCACTGTAATAATCAACTGTAAATATGTGCTTCGTGGCAAATAAAAGTTCATTCTCTCGTGGGTTAAATCTTTCTATAAAATAAGAAATAATGAAACATCAGTTGTAGCAGGAGGAAGGTTATGTAGATAGGAGAATTCAAAACAAACCTATGTATACGCCATCATGTTTAGCCACAGCTATTCCAAACGTATTACCTATACCTTTTACCGTTTCTTAGCTTATTTTACTACAATACTAATTTTACTGATAAATGTAATTTAAAACAAAAATCAACCAATTAAAAAGTGAGATAAACAAATAGAAAAACCCTTTCAAAACAAACACATTTTAAGTTTTAACCGCTTATATCTCTGATTGACGTTGTCCCATCGAATAGTGCTTCAGAACCTTATTTGTAGAGAATTTAGTAAGCATTCGAATGGTTGCCTTCCACTTACCACGATTTCCCAACCGTTATCGAGATATTTACGAAAAATGTATGAAGATCCGAAAAATTTCCATGTCTATTAATAAAATATTTTTTTTCCGCATACTTCCTTAACTCCAAATATAACCAAAATTTAAACATCTCAGTTGGGATTAATTTCCAAGATGCAGAAAAAATTTCAATCGAATCCCGCGATTTTAAGTACCCACAATAAAATAATGACATGCGAAAACATTGATTCCACTTTTCTCAAAAACGGTTACAGATATCGCCTTAAAACTGATTTCATTAGTTTTCCTATGTTAAGAAACCTGTAAAAGAAGTACCTGGAAGCATATGAACTCAAAAACGTAAGCGTTACGTTTTTTTTTGCGCGAATTTCGCCCCAAACGCCATCTTCCTTTAGGCGGATTCTGCTGGCTAACGAACTTGACCTTTCAAATAAGAAGACAGATTTTTGTACCAAATTTCATCAAAATCGGACCATTTTTGAGCTTGCCAGAGCGTTAACAGACAAGCATATATATATTTATATATATATATACACACACAAATTTGAACCACCTATATTTTCGTGATCTATCGTCTGAAACGAGAAAGTTTCTGGTCGGCACGTCCGGATCGCGCCGTGTGGTCAACCTCATAAGTGGGTTCTCCCTAGGAAAATAGGGAGGAACCGCGCTAAAATAGTTTAATATAATAGAAAATATTACTCTTTAGAGCTGCTAGGAAGTGCACAAAAAATGTGTCTTGAACACAACTCGATACAGAAAAGTAATGCTAATTAGATTGATAAAAAAGTTTTATATATAGCCTTTTTATAGAAAAGGATTTGATCAGAACAAAAAATGTAGTCCTGTTTTTATTTTTTGCACGCATGCAGGGCCTCCTCACAGGCCTCTAACGCCCCCCCCCCCCCTCCATTAACATTACCAAAAACTATTAATGAAATTCTTTAAAACTGACATTTCTCTGATAATTAAATTAAATACGTGGAAGGTATATAGCTCTGCTATATCAAAATATAACACAAGTAAAAAATGAAGCCCCCCTCCCTGAGATGACGGGCCCCTGACCAATTGTCCTCTCTTGCCCGCCCTCTCGTCTCGGAAGTCCTGTACACAAGGTCAGTGAAATTCTTATTTTACTGCTGAAGGCACAGTTGAAAATTCCTGTGAGCAATGATGAAAAGGAAAAAAGTTCTTTAATTGAAGCAATCAAGATGGCTGATTCTGGTTTAATAATGGACTAACTCCATACGGGGGCACTCAAATTTAAAGTTGAATATCCTTATAATAGGGGGTTTACTTTTCCAATGAACAAATAATAAATCAAATTACTAAATATTTATTATTTTTATACAATCTATTTATTTACCTTTTATTAGACTTAAACTAAGTCATTAATAGTGACATGGTAATAGCCATTAACAAAAAAGGAATATATTTTCTTTAGATTAACAAAAATACGAAGAAAAGAAATTGTAAATATAATATACATATATACACAATAAATAGTAAGTAATATATTTAATATAATAAATACCTGAATCATCTACAAATTTACACAGTCCAATATATATTCAAAAGATCTGAGGGTTTCATAGAATTAAAGAGTCTTTCAAAATCAAATAAAAATACTTTCAATTATTGGTTGATTAATTTAGGTGAAGGGATTAATTTAATTAGTAATAATAACAAAATAAAAAGAAAAAAAAGGAAAGAAAAATACTGTAAAATAAATCTGCCACATTTAAAAATATAATTATTGTAAAACTAATATCACAACTCCTTAGTAATTTTAAAGGGTAAGGTCACTTCATTAACAATTTAAAATAGGTGAATTTAATTAAAATGTTATAGATAGGCTCAAAGAAATAGATAAAATTATGTTTCGAACATATAATTTATCGATAAATTACAATTATTTAGGCGTGTTATTTGTGAGTCAGACATTTGTTATTTTATCACATGTTTGAAACAATTGACCGTAAAAAGTGAATAATGTGGAGGGGAGCACAAAGGCACTGCAAATTGTCCTAAATAACTGTATTTGTCAAAACAGAAATATTTTCTTAATGATAACTGAACAGATCACAGACAAAAATTAAGTTAACATACTAATGTACACAAATTAAATGTACAACGTTAATTAAGCTTTTTAAGTTGACAAATGCTTATGAGAATACAGGATACAGTTAAAAATTAATTAAAAAATCTAAATTTCATCTGTTGAACACATCGACAATAAGGTGATAAGTTGTTTCTACCAGTAACTTATAATGTAAAATTGTTCATCATCCCGTCGTATAAGGATATTAGTTTCAGAGACATAAAAAGTAGAACAACAGTCATCTCGGTATGGAGTGTTGATTTTTTTTTTAACCCTCCAGTCCCAAACAGAAACACCTCTCTCATCCAGGACAACTAAATATTCATTCCACACAGGAACAAATTTCATAACTCCACGGGACACAGTGAATGATTGCATGTAACCATTTATTAAACTATGCACTTTGATTTCATCCCGGGAATGGAAAATTACATGATCATCTTCAGTAAGAATAACCGGTAAATGTTTAGAAGCGAAAAATTCTGTGACCTCTTCAACAGGCTGTGGAGTGACATGGTGGTCCCAGACTTGAAGGCAGGATATAGGACTGTCTCGACTCTCTGGACTCAACTTCACACATACAAATCTTCGTGAAAGATACATCTCGACTGCTTCATTTGGGAGTGAAATAGGTGTTTCCCAAGTGTCTCTGCCGAAGTCATACTTTACAAGGAATGAGTTCGACGACATTCGATAAGCTAGAAAAACTTTCTCGTCAACAACTTCAAGACAATTGCAGTAAATGCAATGGCTTCCAAGAGCCAAATGAAGATCAACCTTTCTTATAAGATTACCCTTATTACAATCATAGAAAGATAATGAGCAAGAATTAAGGTAATCTTGGATCAAAAGGAATTTCTCAGATAATTTTACAGTTAACTGACTTTTACGACAATTATTACGTACTTGGCTACAGCTACCAGCATTCAGTTGTATTGACAGTACTTCTCGACATGAATTGTCACCCCTTTTAAGACATACAACATGTCTTTCTTGAGTGTAGACAATGTAATCTCCTTTCCAAAAAAAATTGTCGACTTTGTTTCCTGGGAGTATAAGTTTAATTGAGCAAGAAAGCAATAAATTTCCACAAACATCCCAAATAACAAGAAGGCCATCTTTTAAAAGTTGAACAAGAAATTGCTCATTCATATAAATAGGGGTAAATCTCACTGGTGCTCTTGCAAAGTATCCTGTCCTCAAATTTCTCTTAATATACTTGTATCGATTAAAATGTGATCTCCAATGGCAAAGTGGTCCTAGTGATGTTTCATTAGAAAATTGTTTAACTGGGTTCTGCATTAAGCTATAGGACTCGTCAAGAAATTTTTTCCCAGCTATGCCTTCAAGGTTACACATCTTTAACCATATTTGATTCGAATTGATAATATCGCGCCATTTCAAACAAACAGAACTACAATTTTTTAAGTCTTTTGGAGTTAAGTGTAAAAATACTTCTTCCTGCACTTCCAGAGGTATATCATCAAATGTTGCCATGCTTGAGAAAAAACCTAAAACAGAAAAAAGAAATTGATTACTCAATGGCTTAAAACATAAAATTTGATGTCAAACTAAAGGGTCAAATGTTCCCAGAAGTACAACAGAGTATAACAAAATGTTTTGAAATTTTAATCAAAGTCATTGTGGAGTAATGTGCTCAATTATGCCAATAGAAGGTATTGCCATACTGGCAGTATGGCAATAGAAGGTAACCTTCGTTTACAAAAATATTCAATAGAAATACGAGGTCCATAGGAGGAACTAAACTTACAAGTTTTGAAGCTAGCTGAATTAAAAACAAAAAAAAAACCCTTTGGTAGACAACTGGCCGAGCTTGCTCTGGTACTTCTATCAATTGCCTTCTATATAATCAATTATGTTATAATTCAATGCAGACCGGGTAAAATGAAGTAACATCAGTCATCTAAAGATTTAACTGTTCATAACTTAAACTAAAATGTAAACACAGAGTTGTGTCTGATGTTTTTTGTGAGAGGAGAAAAACTCATCATAAGAGAAGCTTTATCCCTTTTGCATCTGTACTAAGCACACACTTATCAATCAAGACAACACTGCTCTATTAGCCTGCAAACGCGCCGATTCTCATCTCACATTATACCCTAGGACCTGACAGCCATTATACCAGGAAGATGACTATGCACCGTACAAAAAAAAAGTCCATTAATGCCTATATAAATGTTGATTTATTATGCTCAAAAGTATTGACTCAGCCAAAACAGGATAATTTTCTGAAAGGATTCCAAATTTTTCAAGATACGTGGATTATAATAATTTTTGGGATTGTGCCGAACTACAAACCCCTTATATTATAATCCCTTGATCCATATTCTCCATGGAATTTATCTTTAAGTTACTTAACGCATTTAGAATGAATTCCTTTCTTTTCGCAATCTATGGACTCCACTTGCCAGGGATCATTCATTTCCAATCGGAGAGTGGGGTCAAGAACGTAGGCTGCTGTATTATTCTGTGCAAAAGCGACAATGGCAGTTCATCTTGAAGAGCCTTGGACGTCTATGGCCTGTACTTCTTCATAGCATTTTTAGTCTTTATCTTCAAGATCTATCAGCCTATGTTTCACATTGCGATTTCGCGGAGTAACCAGGAGCATACTGTTTGGACAACTACCCAGCACATGGGCTGGAGTTTCAGGCTCACTGCCTCATTTACTATAGAGAAGTCCAATATTAGCTGTTCCTACACCGGGGACAACCCTCAGTGGGGCATAATTAACGATTAATTTCAGAGCATTAGTCCATTCAGAGCCGGACAAAAGTTTACTGTTATAAATTAATTTATTGCTCTTTGGACAATCCCTGAAATGTTTCACTCCAATATCTTACCATTTGCATACAGCCCATTCCTCAAAAGACTTCTCACACAGAGATCTTATAATTCTTCTGTCTCTATTTAATCTTACAATGTATTCTGTTGATTCTTCAACATAATTGAAGATTATATGACATAGTCCATCTGATATTCAATTGAACTTTTGAGCGATTGACCAATGTTGCTTCCCATTCAAATTTTAGAAGATCTAGACTTCTGAATCTTCGAGGAGCTTAAAGCATCACATTGCAGGTGTTGGTGGATAGACCTAGCATGGCCTTTTTATTATAACCCGGCACACCATGATACACCTATATTCTATATATATATATATATATATATATATATATATATATATATATATATATATATATATATATATATAGAAAAGGCAAAATAAACTGGAAAACAAATAAGTAATATTAAAATCTAATAACGCAAATCTGTAATTATTTGGGTTCACAGTTTCAAGCCCAGGACCACCAAACTGTGAGTCAGAGACGATTTTGACCTAGCCTATGACACTACACAGCTTGTACACCAGCACTTGTGTCACCCTTCCTGCATTCATGCTATTCCCCCTACATAGACAAGAGTGACTCATTTTCAGTTGAGTTTTTTTTTTTAGTTGTGTCACTTTAGAAATATATTCCTTTGATGATTCTGTCTCTAATCAATGTGTCATGGAGGTTCCCAAAGTTGCAAAACATTCCTCTTCTTTTTAGTTCTATTAAAAAAATCATTGAACAAGTTTTCTGATTGCCCATAGGAAAATAATTAATAAAAATTTTAAGTCCATATTGACCTATGGAAATAAGCAAAATCGACCCATAGAATGGAATGGAAAATTACTGTTTGCCTTTAACAACCATAGTTATTGCTTCCTTGGAACAAAGATTCAAAATGCATCATGCCCAACTAATAATAGATATGGCTCTTGAAAATAATCGAAATCGGCCCAATGAAAATGGGTGTTTACAGTGGAGCTAACTTTTTTTTTAATAATTAAGTCATATTTTAATTATAAATATAAATTTTTGTTTTTGTTCAACAAAACAATCTACATAGCATTTGAAAGTAAGAAGTAAAGTTGCTTTTAATAAAAAAAAAACTTTAATTTAGATGAAGTTAGCTGGTTAAATAAAATTTAAGAGATCTTTTAAATGTATTTAATTTATATTTAGGGGCCCAGTGGCCTTGAGTGTCAAGGCGTGGGCAGTTAACAGTGTGCCAAGGGTTGTGGGTTCGATTCCCACTAGGGGTGGTGGCTTTTCTTTATAAAAAAGAAAAGGAATCAGCCCTATCCTGGCAAGGAAAGGCTGGAAGCGTATAGATAACCCGTCCTAAAATTCTTAGTTAATAATAATGGACATTAAAATTTAAATAAATTAAATAAATAAATATTTATTTATTATTATTTTAACCATTTCAACTAAGGGTGGTAACCTGTAGAAACTCGAGCCGAAAATCTGTGTAATGTATAAGTGGACAATTATAAATAAATTATCAATTAGACTTAACACTCAGCAATGTGGTGTGAACTAACCAACTTCCTGAGAGAATCTGCTTAGTTATACAGCTATTGAGCGATGGATGTTTTGCATATTTTCAAAAGATGAATATATCTTTGATGCATGGTCATAAGGGCTTAAGTGATTTTTTGAGCATTTGGGGATTATGAGGTAGAATTATAGCACAAAGTCATAGCTGGTTGGTATTAACGTCTTATGCCAAACTAAAAATGGGTCAGCTATACCAACTGATATTATATCCTTAAATCATGTTCATAACTTCCTTCCTGTTATTTACACTTTCGCAGTGGGTGTCCTTTTAGAAGGACACTAGCGATCTTACCCACTTACGAGTGTCCTTCGGAAGGACACTCCTCCATTACTTTTCCCATTACATTCAAAAGGCTCGTAAATCGAGGAGATTAACTTTTAAAGATGCTGCAGTAAAAGTGTTGAGGATCTTTGCTTTTGCTCTCCTGACAAATTCATATTTTTGACTTAAGCCCTTACGACCTCACATCAAAGATATATTCTCATAATGCAAAAGTATTTACTCAAAATTTGAAAATAAGCCATAAGATAAATTGTAGGGTGGTAACCTATAGAAAACCGTCCCAAAATTTGTACTTAATAATAATGGACGTTAAAATTTAAATAATAAAACAATAAGATAAATTGTCACAATTAGAAACCATGTGGTATACTTATATCTGGATTAATAGAAAACTAGATGGACTATTTGAGAAAAGAATATCTTAGACAATTAAAACGGAAGAATTTTTCTGGTTCTTCTAGAAATTCAAATGCTTGCAATTTCACTAATTAAAGAGATATCCTAAAAAGTCCGATTCGCAGGAACTGCATCATAGCGCGGTTCTGTTCTTATCCGAAGTGCGATTAGGAAAGAAATAGTAGCAGCTATCGGTAGGTTTTGATCTTTCGTTAAAAATATAAAATAAAATCTCAAAAAGAAGGAAGCTTAAAGCGCCACATATGGAAACTGACAGTTTTCTAAGCGGATGGGACTCTCCCGTCATCGCGACGCTTACTCTAGGAAAACTCTATTACCAATATGATTCTTATTTTCTCAGCTTTAATGAAGTACTCATTCCACCGTTAAATAAACTTAAAAAACAAAAGTGAGGTAAACAGTGACAAAAACCCGTTTAAAATAACAAAACTAAAACTTTCGTAGTTTTAAGCACTTACTTCTCCGACTGATATTGCCCCATCGAAATTTGCTTCAGAATCTTTTTTTGTAGAGAATTTAGTAAGCTTTTGAATGGTTATATCGTACTTCCCACTGTTTTGAAGATATTAAGGGGGAAAAAATGGTGCTAATACCTACCGATAGCTGCTATATTCCTTCACTAATCGCACTCGAGATAAGAACGGAACCGCGCTAAGATGATGCAGTTCCTGCGGGTTGGAATTTTTTTCAGACAAATAAATGTATTATGTTTATATTATAATATAAATATTATATTTGTAAGAAGTCACTTTAATTGCGGTGTAAAATATTGTCGCTAGCTAAATCTAAGTATTATATAAGCTCATAAGGAAAAAATGGTGCTAATGGCTCAGATTTCGATGCACCATAAAAGAAATAAAAAAAAAAAAAAATAAATAAGGACAATATACGAAGATTCCGAACCATTTCATGTCTGTTAATAAAATATTTTATTCTAATCCCAATAACGCTACACTTATACACAAATAAATTTTTTTTAGGGATCTATTTAATACGAATAAAATAAGGTTATTATGAGCGATCCGCTGTGGCATACACCAAGTACTACCACCGTGTGGAGTGCAACTAGTATAGACCGGGACGTCAGTACCACTGTGGTATGTAAAGAGTGGCAGTTCTGATACTCTCAAAAATTAGAAATCCTACATTCCTAAAGTTGTTTAGAGGCTTATCTTTATGACTCTAGAAAGGGACTTACAGATGACGAGGGTACACTGGGGAGCTACCTGGGGACAGGGAAAATTCCCCCCACCCTAAGCCTCCTAGCTCCTCACCTTCGAATTCCTATGATTTTGTTCAATGAATTTAAACAAAAAAAATAATAAATAGATAAAAACTGATGAAAATAGGGAATACCAAAAACAATTCTAAAGAACGAAATCAACACCAGTACAGTAATCTAGATATTCATAGGGCATCTTCGAATTCCAAGATGCCGTTGAAACAAAATATTGTTTCTATTTATACGTATCCTGTTTTATTGACTAATACATTTGACTACAATAAGCAATCACAAAAATAACGAGCAGTGAAAAACACTGTAGGAAACACACAAAAAGATTCGTTCAAATAAACGAAATTACCTAAGTTTTAAGCACTTATTTCTCCAAATATGACCATCCCATCGCAAATGTCTTCAAAACATTTTTTGTAGAGAATTTAGTAACCTTTCGAATGGTAATCTTTTGCTTGCCAAGATTCCGAATCGTTTACGTGATATTAATGAAAATATACGAAGTTCCCAAAACTTTTCATGACTAAAAATGAAATATTTTATTTTAATCCTTCCTTTACTCCAAACGTAACCAAATTTTCAACATATTAGTTTTGATAAAATTCAAACATGCAGAAAATGTTTCAACTGAATCCCATGATTCTAAGTACCAAAATCAAAGACAAAAAGAACAATTCGAATAAGCGAAATCAATTACTTTAAAGTTTTAAGCACTTATTTCTCCGATTGACATCGCCTAATCAAAACATTCATCAGAACCTTTTTTGTAGAGCACTTAGTAAGCTTTCTAATGGTATTCTTCCGTTTACCAAGATTCTCAACCTTTTTCGAGATATTAAGGAAAGTATACAAAGTTACCAAAATGTTTTATGTCTGTTAATAAAACATTTTATTCTAACCCTTCCTTAACTCCAAACGTAACGAAAAGTTTAACATGTTAGTTCTGATGAAATTCAAACATGCAAAAAATGTTTCAACTGAATCCCATGATTTTAAGTACCCAAACCAAAAACGGTATTCAAAAAATATTTTTCCAATTTTCTCGAAAACGGTTAAAGCTAACGCCTTGAAAATGGTTTCATTCGTTTTCCTAGCCCAGGAATCATATAAAACGAGTACTTAGAAGCTTATGAACTCAAAAACGTAAGCGTTACGATTTTTTTTGCGCGAATTTCGCCCCAAACGCCATCTTCCAGTAGGCGGATTTTGCTGGTTAACGAACTTGACCTTTCAAATTGGACGAAGGATTTTTGTACCAAATTTCATCAAAATCGGACCATTCGTCTTCTATCTAGAGAGCGAACAGACAAATATATATATATATATATATATATATATATATATATATATATATATATATAAATAAATATATACATATATATATATATATATATATATATATATAAATAAATATATACATATATATATATATATATATATATATATATATATATATATATATATATATATATATATATATATATATATATTATATATACAAATTTGAACCACCGTTATTTTCGGTCTCTAGGGGTTCTGAAACGCGAAATTTTCTAGTCGGCACTTCCGGATTGTTTCATTGTATCAACCCTATAAGCGGGGTTCCTCCCTATGGGGGAGGGAGGAACCGCGCTAAAAGAAATATTAGATAAACACGTTAGAAATTATAAAAAAAGTCAAAGTAAAGTTTTCTAATTTAAATATTAGCAAATTTTCTTATTATCTGGTGCTTATTATAGAAAAAAAAAATACATGCAATGACATTTTGAAGGAATAAAAAATTAGTATAGGTTTTCAGTATAGAAATTACTTAAAAAAAAACAACAGTGTTAAAAGAGGTTATAATAAACCTAATTTATTCTATAAAGCACAAAATAAAAAGCTCAAACTATAGTGATGTATATAATAGAAAACAAATAAAAAGTTTATTTCATCTTACTATATTTTAATTTAGTTGAATATTTGGTTACAAAACTTACTTAGTAGTGGGTACGTTTGTTAAAAACATTTGGTTATTGGATTAATATTGTCATAAATTATTGTTGTTTAAAATACCTTCTTAAAGCACATAATTTCTAAACAGATATGTAACTGATTAGTTCCCATGTCCCGCTAGGCTAGCACTGATGTTTTATATGCAATTAATAGTTGCCAAGAAACCAATCTCAGCTAATTAAGAAAACGCCAGGTTATCAAATGCAGAAAAATACTGTCCATACAATAAATCATTGTAGCACTTTATTTGTAAAACAACAAACAATAATGACTGTAAGATGTCAGAGCATTCATCAGAGAGAGATATTTTCTTAAAAAAGTCAAATTTTGTAATTAATATACAGAAATAAAAGGAAAAAAACAAAGTTTGCACATAAAGTGAACGAATATGAGTTCCAAAACTTTAATTAACTGGAAATAAGCATTTCACAACATATAAATTATACAATGGTATGGTTTTACACTTATTTCATAAGAATAGACTAGTCTTAACAATATGAAGAAAATGAAATTAAAAAATCTTACCTTTAAATTAGTTACCTATAGATATTGCAGTAAGTACAATGTTTTTAATTTACCAAAACCAAAACATTTCGAAAGAGGTTTGAAACGATTATACCACCAGTGTATTTCTTAAACGAACGTATAATTTCAAGTTAATAAACAAACATCTGTTTAACTTCTGCTACTCCTGCCTTAGCTTAAGGTGGGGGATGCTGTCAACTTAATCTGGCACACACACATTAATGATTTTTTTTAACATGTTTTAAATTTTCTAGATATTAGTTTGCTTAGTAATACACCCAAAACGACAAACAAGTAAAAATCGTTAAGATCAGTTACATGTAATATATCTTAAATGGTCATCTACAAATACAAACTATTTTTTAAAAAATGTTGACCTATGATTTTTCCTAATACTTTACTAATGTATTTCGTTGAGTTTTTTTATATTTTGCGTAATACTAACTGATACTAATAAAGATAAAGCTACTCTGGTATTTTAACAATCCTCATAAAACTCGGTGTGAAATGAGTTAAAACGAAATTTTGTGAATATCGAGGGGGGGGAGGGTTTTCTTGAACTGAAGTATTCTTCAATTTCAATATAACAGTAAACTTAAAACTGAATATCTTTTACATGTATATGTACACACTTATATATAAATCCTCTTTTTTTTTTCTTTTTTTTTATATTAAGGGCAATATCAACCACAATGGGTCATGGTCACCCTAAACCATCTTTAACACTTTAGTCTGAGTCACCATCAACGTTCTTATCTAGGCTTTAGAGCATTTGTTAAGCCATCCAGCAGTTGTTGAAAGAAGGCCTAGTACAAGTCAGTGTTGGGCATTATTCGAATAAATTATAATTCGAATGATCATTCAAATAAATTTTTAGCGAATGATGAATAATTCACTAAATTATCTTATTCAAACGGTACATCATGAATTATTCACAGAATTAGACGTTATTCATTATTCGTTATTCTTTATGTCCAGTTGGTTTACTGAATAAATCCACCTCAAACATATACGTCTATATGTATATGTATATATATATATATATATATATATATATATATATATATATATATATATACATACATATATACACACACACATATATATACATATACATATACACATACACATACATATATATACATATTTCCGGCTATCGACATAATGATATATATATATATTGATTATTCGAATAATTCGTAAATAAAATATAAATTTCATTCACAGAATAATGAATAAAAGTAATTATTCTTCATTCGTGAATAAAATAATAAATTAATTCATTATTCTGAATAATTTTTGCCCAACACTGGTACAAGTTAACCTGTTAACAATACATGCATAACAATAACAACAATAAAAGTCCGTCACGCAGGAGCTGCATAACTAAGCACTTTCCACAGAATTTGGGTAGTGTAGACTGCTTTCCAGAACAATTTGCTTAAAATATCCTAGATATATAAAATAAAAACATGAATATTTCTCTTTTAAATTTGTAATGAGTAACTGATCAATTATTAATTTGCTTCCAGAGATATGTTTACACATGGTACCTATTACACTACGTAATAAATACAAAAAACCTCATATTATCGTATTTTGATATAACGCAGGAACAGGATACAGTCACTCTAGTGGTAGAAAGCGCTCCTTGCGGCGGCTTTGTGAACCTACGTCTGGCGGGCTTTTCTATTGAAATATATTACAAATTAAACCCCCACTTTCCGATTGACCGATTCAGCTCATTTTTACAACACTTCTTTCTCATGAGTTACCCACGACGTATACCGCGTTTCGTTACAATACAGCAGAAATTACGACCGGTATGAGTATATTAGGAATTTGGGTCCGGAGTAAACCCCCCCCCCTTCTAATGAACCGATTTAGTTTATTTTTACAACACATATTTACCTGTAGATTACCACTACGAATACCGAGTTTTGTCGAAATATACCAAAAATCACGGCTAACACGACTGGTAGTATTTAGAATACATATCCAATACCATGATATATGTACATATTCTATGTTCAGAAACACAGTGTATTATCAGCTAACACGACTGGTAGTATTTAGAATACCTATCCAATACCATGATATACATATTCTATGTTCAGAAACATAGTGTATTGACAGCTTCTTTAATGAGGCTTCTAATTAAATCATGAAACACGCCTAATGACGAGACAGGAGAGACCGACATGTATACAGTGTGACACACCACTGACTAAAGCACACACTGACTAAATGTTTACAGAGACAAAATAACGTACATTATTGAACCACTAGTTGATGGGTTCAAATATATATCTCACATATTCAACTACCTGTACAAGAAAAACTTACTTGACTAATTATAATACAAACATAAAGCAACGATAATGGCCGCGATGTCGATACGCCGTAAAAAAAAAATAAAAAAAAAAAAAAAAATACAAACATAAAAGCATACACATAAATTATAACTGAAAAAAATATAACTTTAATACAGTTAAGAAAAAGAAATATTTTCCTTAATACCCGCAGTGAATGTGAACCATAAAATAACTATTTAAAATATACACTTAAAAAATAGCACCTTACTGACTAGCATGTATACAGTATAAATTAAATAAAAACTTATATCATCATTAGAAAACTTTACTATTTTTAACAAACGAAGGTTAGAATAGTTTAAAAAAAAAAAAAAAAAAAAAAAAAAAAAAAAAAAAAAAAAAAAAAATCACACCTAAATAGCAGAATTCTTGGTTAGAAAAACCCCAGCAACTAGTTTAGGCTATTTTACGCTATAATCTTGTTGATCTAGTAGTGACAAAATAAACGACTTTTCCCTGTGTTCTACCTTTCAGAGCTCAGAAATAAAATTTCGTTGAGACCCCAACAAACTCGATTCGTTATAATTCCTTTTTATAATCGATTCTAACTGTTCAACATTTAATTGCCTCAGTATCAATTGAATCATTAGTTTCGACGGAAATCAAATATAATCCTTGTCTAATAGAACATGTACACTTGACATTGAATTCACTACCGAAATATTCCTGTAGCCTGAAACATAAACAAAAGAAGTCCGTCACGCACGAGCTGCATAACTAAGCACTTTCCTCAGAATTTGGGTTGTGTAGACTTGTTTCCTGCTGAAACAATTTGCTGAAAATATCCTACATAAATAAAATAAAAACATGAATAGTTCTCTTTTAATTTTGTAATGAGTAACTGTTCAATTATTAATTTGCTTCCAGAGTTATGTTTACACATGGTACCTACAACACTACTTAATAAATACTAAAAACTTCATATTTTCGTCTTTTGACCTGACGCAGGAATAGGATACAGTCCCTCTAGTGGGAGATAGCGCTCCTTGCGGCGGTCTTGCGAACCTACGTCCGGTGGGCTATTCTATTGAAATATATTACAAAGTAAATCCCCCTTTCCGATTGACCGATTTAGCTCATTTTTACAACACTTCTTACCCATGAGTTACCCATGACGTATACTGAGTTTCGTTACAGCCGAAATTACGACCGGTATGAGTAAATTCGTATTGTGGGTCCTGTGTAAACCCCCCCTCCTAATGAACCGATTTAGTTTATTTTTACAACACATATTTACCTGTAGATTACCACTACGAATACCGAGTTTCGTCGAAATATACCAAAAATCACGGCTGGTAGTGGCGAATTGGTATTGTGGGTCCGGAGTAACCCCCCCCCCCCCCTTCTAATGAACCGATTTAGTTCATTTTTATATCTCACTTTTCTCTCTATATTACCACTACGAATACCAAGTTTCGATGAAATATAACAAATATTACGGCTGACATAGTCAAATTAGTGTTTTGGGTTCGGGGTAAACCCCCCTCCCTTCCGGTGGACCGATTTTGGTGGTTAACGAACTCGTTCAATCGTTTGCTAATTGAATGCTATATACCAAGTTTCGTGACGAAAAAACAAAAACTCTGGCCGCTATCGTGTTAACAGACACATATATATATATATATATATATATATATATATATATATATATATATATATATATATATATATATAGAAATTTTAACGGGGGTCATTTTCGGTGTCTACTAGGTAGGATCGATAAAGATTTGAAGAAATTTTTCAAAAATTCCGTCATGAGTCCAACCTCAATAGCTACTTTCCTTCGGAGGAAAGTGATATAAAGCACTTTTGACTAAACCTATTTTGACGCTCAGAAGCCGAATCTAAAATTCGTTTTGCTGCCCCCTCCAAAAGTAGTTAACAATTGCGATGAAACACATTCATGAGTTTGAGCAAATATTCTAAGCTCGATCGAGTACGCTTCCTACGTTTTTTTCATGAGCTGAATCCGAATCTATGGCCTTAATGCACTAAATCCCTCACCAATTTTGCAAGTGGGAAAAACCACGTTAATGAGAACATTCAGAAAACACCAACACCGTCCTCATCTTATCTCGTATACCTATTTCTTTTTAAGCAAACAGATTCGGTCAAGATAATTTATTTCGGAGTAATTACCTGTCTTTTTTTTTTCTATTCGTAATAGTTTTGATCCAGATATTAAAAAAAAAAAAAAATCTGAGTTTTCCCAAATCCATTAATGCGATTTTCCCTTTATTTTACAAAAATTACTGACTGTGTGTTCATGTACGTACTTTGATGTCTTTAAGCTGAGAGCTTGAATTGTGAGGTTGGTGGTCCTGCTCTTGTATATTACTCTGTTTTTAATCCTGTGCTGTCCTATGCCGACCAGGGACCAGCTTAAAAATATTTTGTCCTTTTATCCATTACCAGTCCTACTGGCCTTCTGACGAGCTACTACTGACAAGAATATTTAACGCTGGAGGTCCTATGCAGGAGTACCATCGGCATCGAATTTCTGTCCCTCTAGTCTTTTGCCTCGTGCTCCTAAATATCTTTTTAATGCGGACCGCAATTCTCTAGTACTACCCTCACTCCATATTTAGGCCGGGCGCAAATTGAGCCCAGCGCAGACGCAGCAGAGACGAAGCAGAGGCCTCGGCGTTTCTGCAACACATTAGTTTCAATGGAGTGCCGCATATTGAAGCCAGCGCAGGCGCAGGCGCGGCAAGGGCCTCTGTCGTCCCTCGGCGTTTTTGTGTTTTCACACAGATTCCTACGTCCTTTGTCGGTACTGGCTCGCTCGCCATTCCATTTAATCATGGAAAGTTTAATATGTGAAGTGAAAATGTTTACTGTGTTGTGCGATACAAGTCTTCTGAATTATATGAGGACGACAAGTAAAGACCAGATATTGGATTAAATCGCCAAAGAATTAAACACGGACAACGGTAAGTACAGGTTATTTTGTCTGTTTTTAATATATTAATTGAAATGCAAAGTAGATTTACATTTAAAAGCGTTGCAACTCTTTAAAATATTATTGAGATTACAATTGAGTTAAAACAAATAAATCAAGTGAACTAAAATAGTGAGTGTTATTATAAAAATGAATTATGTAAGTACAGGTTATTTTACCTGTTTTCATTATTTTAATAGAAATACAAAGTAGATTTACATTTAAAGATGTAGTAACACTCAAAAATGTTATTAATATAACAATTGAACTGAAACAAATAAATCAAGTGAAGAAAAATAGTATTATCAAAATGAATAATATAAGTACAGGTAATTTTGCCTGTTTTCGTTATTTTAATAGAAATACAAAGTAGATTTACATTTAAAGATATAGTAACACTTAAAAATATTATTAACATATCAATTGAATTGAAAAAAAAAGTCCGTCACGCAGGAGCTGCATAACTAAGCACTTTCCTCAGAATTTGGGTAATGTAGACTGCTTTCCAGAACGATTTGCTTAAAATATCCTACATAAATAAAATAAAAACGTGAATAGTTCTCATTTTGTAATGAGTAACTAATCAATTATTAATTTGCATCCAGAGTTATGTTTACACATGGTACCTACTACACTACGTAATAAATACAAAAATCCTCATATTATCGTATTTTGATCTAACGCAGGAACAGGATACAGTCACTCTAGTGGTAGAAAGCGCTCCTTGCGGCGGCTTTGTGAACCTACGTCTGCCGGCTTTTCTATTCAAATATATTACAAATTAAACCCCCGCTTTCCG
Organism: Gonocerus acuteangulatus; assembly: GCA_946811695.1. NCBI lineage: Eukaryota > Metazoa > Arthropoda > Insecta > Hemiptera > Coreidae > Gonocerus > Gonocerus acuteangulatus. The sequence continues at coordinate 99,984,485 of OX328123.1, read as the reverse complement.
ATTGACCGATTCAGCTCATTTTTACAACGTATACCGCGTTTCGTTACAATACAGCAGAAATTACGACCGGTATGAGTATATTAGGAATTTGGGTCCGGAGTAAACCCCTCCTTGTAATGAACCGATTTAGTTTATTTTTACAACACATATTTACCAGTAGATTACCACTACGAATACCGAGTTTCGTCGAAATATACCAAAAATCACGGCTGGTAGTGGCGAATTGGTATTGTGGATCTGGAGTAAACTCCCCCTCCTAATGAACCGATTTCGTTTATTTTTACAACACATATTTACCTGTGGATTAGCACTACGAATACCGAGTTTCGTCAAAATATACCAAAAATCACGGCTGGTAGTGACGAATTGGTATTGTGGGACCGGAGTAAACCCCCCCTTCTAATGAACCGATTTAGTTCATTTTTATATCTCACTTTTCTCTCTATATTACCACTACGAATACCAAGTTTCGTTGAAATATAACAAATATTACGGCTGACATAGTCAAATAAGTGTTTTGGGTTCGGGGTAAACCCCCCCTTCCGGTTGACCGACTTTAGTGGTTAACGAACTCGTTCAATCGTTTGCTAATTGAATGCTATATACCAAGTTTCGTGACGAAAAAACAAAAACTCTGGCCGCTATCGTGTTAACAGACACATATATATATATGCATATATATATATATATATATATATATATATATATATATATATATATATATATATATATATATATATATATATATATAGATATATATAAATTTTAACGGGGGTCATTTTCGGTGTCTACTAGGTAGGATCGATAAAGATTTGAAGAAATTTTTCAAAAATTCCGTCATGAGTCCAACCTCAATAGCTACTTTCCTTCGGAGGAAAGTGCTAATAAATTAAGTGAACAAATTTAGTGAGTATTATAAGAATGAATTATGTAAGTTCAGGTTATTTTACCTATTTTTAATATATTTATTTAATTAAGTAGATTTAAAAATAAAGTAACTCTTAAAAACATTATTGAGATTACAATTGAATTAAAGCATATTGTATTAAGTGAACAATAATAAGTGAGAAAATTGTTTGTAGTTAAAGAATGAAGAACCACTCAAAGCTGGTTTTCTTATGGTTATACGTTTACTGTGAATAGCTCAAAAAAATTTGTATAAAATTGCTACTTTCTCTCATACTCTATTGTAATTGTTTCCCACATTTTGACATTAGGTTCAGGTATTTAAACAGGTTGCGAGTGTGTCCATATTGCCCGGCATACTTCAGACATAATGGTGGGAACAGTCCTTTCTCCCAACCTATAGCTATTATTTTAAACATATCCCCAGAAGCCAAGTATTTGAAAGGAAATACTATTGCATTATGTTATTTGAGTTCTAATATCTAATAAATGTTGTTATAGGAAAGAAGGCTGAAGACCAATGGACAAAATTGATAAACTACCAAGGGAATTCGATATACAATCTAACAAAAGTTATGCCCTTGCAATCTCAACAGTTAAGAAGAAGAAAACTATTTGTTGCAGTTACGGAAGCTGAAGACAAAATTTATCCTCAATCTCGGAATGATGGTTGAGAATTAGCTGATAATCCATCATATTTACTAACTCCCACGATTATCAATTAACATGATGAGGAAGAAACAACACAAACCTTCATTGAGATTGAATTATTTTGTCTATTTACTCATTTTACTTATTGTATTAGTTCATTCTCCAGTTCGTTAATTATTTTTCTTGTCTCATTTTTCCTGTTATTTTAAATAAAATTGTTAAATATGATATGTACATAAAATAAAACTATGATTGCCTAAGACATATTGCTACCTTCACTTCATTTCCAATTGGCCTCTGAGCACTACATTCCTTTCCTTTAATTTCACTTTAATAATCTCATGTATTTTATAAAATTGTTGTCGAGTTGTATATTAGAAATTCAAAGTAAATACTCATTTAAAAATATAGTAAACACATTAAATAGGCACACATTTGGTAGGTTTTTAATATGGCCTAAGTTTCATTCACTTCATTTCATTTTTTAGGGTTAATTCAATTGTTTTAATTTCAAATTTCGTTGAGAATAAATTTGAAGTCTAGTCTCCCTTCAAAATGTATGAATTCAATTGTTATGTTAATGGTATTTTTAATTAAAAACACCTCAAATTTATTATGATCATCACCTCAAACCATAAATATTTTATTTATTTATTTACTCTCCTTACATGTAACATTTCGGCCTTTAGGCCATTTTCAAGTCACTAGAAGAAAAATAAAGTAAGTGTTAACATCACATTTTTAATTAAGCTTGGACCTCGGAATTTTCTTCTGGAGTAAATAAGGATATGAGGTAATATTTTTGTTTATTCCTACCCCCAAAGAAAATTTACAAATCAAAATTACTGGCTTGTGCCAGTTCATGTTCTACTCCACGTGCAATTGTTAGTGTTTGAAGGTGGAGTACATTTTTTTTTATTAAGATTTTGATATTAATCAAGGATACTGGCTTGTTGGGAGTACTAAGAAAGATTTAAATTCTATTATTAATAAACTAAATGTTTATGCTAAGGTAAAATGTTGAGAAGAGTTCAATGTTTTCATAGATTATGTAATAATCAGGAAATAACTTAAATCTAGGTAAATTAAGGAATAAATTACAAACATACCAGGGAATAAAAATAATAAAACTAAAATGTGATAATATATATAAAATGGCGCTAATTATCCGAGCAATTGATGCACCATAATAATAAAAATGGTAAACATAAAACCTTTGTAGATTGTAAGAATATAAGAGAAAATTTATTATTTAGAAATAATGATGCGGATAGTGAACTAATAAAGAAGTATAATGAGTATTTATAAGAAAGAACTGGTTGTGAATTTAACTGATATAAAAATCCTTTAGGAACTAATTAATTAAATGAAAATGTAGATTTGTTTCTGACGAATGCCCAGATAGATATAATAAATGTAATAGTAGATGTAGATTGTATTTTAAAATCATTAGATACTTGTAAAAACCATTTTAATAGCCTTAGAAATGATATAAGTAGGAAAATTGGAAATTTTGTTGAGAAGAAAGAAAAAAATGTTTTTAACTGGGTAAATTAATTAAAATTTGGGAGGATTTAAAAATTACAATTAGGTTTAAAAAAGAAAATTCTAAAGTTATATTATTATAAATGGCTTAGAGGGTTGAATGAGATGTTAACACTTCCATTTTTTTTTTCTAGTGTTTTGAAAGTGGCTTAAAGGCCAAAACGTGTTTGTAAGGAGAGGAAATAAATAAATGAAATATTTATGGAATATGTGATGATCATACTAGGGCGTTTTTAATTTAGCTTCACCTCAGAATTTTCTTTTGGAGAAGGATATTATAAGATAATATTTTTATGTTTCACTATATTTTTAAGTCTACTTAATATTTCGAGTAATATATCCGAAATCTTTTTTAAAATATTAAACCCGCCATGAGTTTCTCTTTTTCTCAAAAAGTTCCTAGATTTCCCTCTCTTTCATTTTTTTTTAAAATACAGACGACAAAAAAAGCGTACTGTTTTCGTATCGTCAGATTTGGACTCAAGGCTCAGCAGCGCAGCGCGTGGCTTCTATCGGAACTAGGCAAGTTACTCAGCTGGGTTCAATTTGCGGTACCGTTTCTGAACTGGGCCCTACGGACCTCCTCTGTCTGTTTTTTTCGCTATTTCTGAAGCCCCTGTGCTGCGTCTGCGCTGGGCTCAATTTGCGCCCGGCCTTACTGTGTGAATCACGGATTCTATAGTAATCGATTCTAGTTGTTTGTGCTAGTTATCGTAGGGATTTTGACAATATTTTTGTAATCAGTTTTCCTATTTTTCTTATTGCACGGATATTTAATTTGTGTATTTTGAAGTGGAGGACGAAAAGGATTTGCGAGAATTGGACGAAATGGAAGCTCTCGCAAAAGTAAACAAGATAATATTTTCTTGACTTCGGTGACGAAGAAAATGAAGTTAGCAGCTTTTTTGTTTTAGATTTTTATTTCAAAAATTGAATTTTGAACGCGAATACATCTTATTTTTATGATCACTAAAACAAAAGGTACTAGTCCTTAGAATAATGTATGAATACCAGAGTCTGAGGTAAAAAAAAAAAATGTTAGTCCCAGCTGTTTATGCTAGTCCCAGCTTGGAGAAGAAATAAAGAGTGAGACAAAAAAGTTTTAATTGAAATAATTAAATGGATGTTCACATATAGGATGTATATTTTTTAAAATTTATATATATATATATATATATATATATATATATATATATATATACATATATATATATGGATGGAACGGCATTTTTCACCAGTATTGGTACCACCGCTGGAGAAAAATGCCCTTCCATCCAAAAATATGATCCCAGCGACAAAAAAAACACACACACACATATATATATATATATATATATATTTATATATATATATATATATATACACATAATACATACATACATACACTCACATTTTTTTCAGTGCATCATTGCTCATATTTTTGGATAAACTCAAGGAGTGGTGATTTCTTAAATGAGGTGAGAGACATGTTTGATCATTACTATTATATTTTCTAGAATAACTATCAATGATTTTTTTTTTTTTTTTTTTTTTTTTTTTTTAACTGATTTAAATTTACTTAAAAGTAAAAATCTACCCTCTTTTTTTTATCCTTGCCAAGTTCCCTGTTCTCCTTTTTCCTACTCTACCCTCTCGAACTACCTTCTTTTTTAATATTAGTTCGTTTCAGATAGACAGAAAAGTTCAATTCCGTATGCACAAAATTCTGAGGGAAAAATTCCGTTCTGCTGTTTGCAAATTCCCATTACCATTGCCTAGGCAATATGTGAAAGGATGTAAAATCTGATTATGTATCATTTAAGACTAGGGGATGTTTTGAGAGGTCAGACAAGGGAGATAGATTTAATATCGACCGCTACGTAGCCTATGCTAAGGCTAAAAACATTTTATACCCCTAAGTGAGGTATAAAGAGGAATTATTACCGCGCATTTTACTGCAGCAGAAGTATAGGCCACACCCTTTTCCCTCAACTATACTATCTATTTGAACTGGCAATGTTATAGTCTATATTGTTTTCAGTCTTAGCTTTGGTTAAGTATTTAAAAGTTTAAACACTACCTCTTATCAATTTGTAAATGGCGGAACTATCTGGGACTTCTTGCTGAGAATATCTTCCAAAAAAAAAAAAAAAAAAAAAAAAAAATCAGGCCACAAGGCCCAGAGAGTGTTCTGTACAGGGATCTGATTCTTGACAATACGGGCATTAGGGAGATAGTGTGGTCAGTACTAGCTCCAGCCACGTTGTTTTCTCCTTTGCAGGTACCAATTAATAAATTAATGAAAGGCTGAATCCAACCCACAAACAAAGAAACTAGACAATAAAATCTTTAGTGTGCTTGAGTTTTGAACTCAGATCCTCCGGGCTAGCATATCAGTCAAGTGCTCTACCCCTGAGCTACATCGTCCCCTCAGAACTTCCCACATGTGAATTGAACTTTTCTATTTATCTCAACTTATATAGTATTTTGAAAAGGATTAATACTATTTGGAGGAAATTATAACTAGGATTTTGTAAGTAACTAAGACCAAATGTCCCTCAAAGGAGCCAATGTCGGGGCAAACCTGGCTTTATGAGGCTGAATACGATTTTTAATGTTGAGTAATAATTAGTTTCATTTCAGCAAGGGGAAACTGTTTTCTACTTTGTTTTGGTCTTTCCTTTTTATTATTATTATTATTTTTTTACTTTATGTTTTCTTCTTTTTTGATAAAAGAAGTCAAGTTACTTGAAAACCCAAGAGAGAAATATTCTGAGTCAAATTATTATGGTCCACAACATTGATTCACAACACATTAATTAAGGGATTCACAAATTTTGGCGATTTACTCTATAGTAGTATATCAATATGTTTTAGAAATCTCAACAAGAGTCTTCTCATGTTGTCATCCTACAATAATATGAGAATTCTAAAGAGTAATTATAATTACAAATATAAATGAATTAAAAGAAAAAAAAGGAGGGGGAATAGTGTGAAAATGGGGCTCTACAACAAAGAGATTTACTTATTCATATAATTGTTAATAAATTTGTTATGAGAAGCTATATTTTTAATATTGGGTTCATTTTTGCACTATTTTCGGTCAGCAAGACGTGTAAATTATGTGTAACTTGCCTTGGTTTCATGGGGGTGAGGTTAATTCAGTGTTAGAGCACTGGACTCATACGCTAGAGGACCCGAGTTCAAATCTCGAGCAAGCACTAAAGATTTTTATCTTCTAGTGTCTTCGTTCATGGGTTTAATTTGGCCTCCCTGATTGTCCCTAGGCCAACCCAGATTTTAATTAATTTATTAATGGGTACCTTGGTGCTAATGACCCTAGTCGAAGCAGCAAAGGGGAAAATCATGTGGCCGGAGCATAGTACTGCCACACTATCTCCCTAGTGTGCCGTATGGTCATAAATCAGATGCCTCTACAGTATCTGCCCCTCTGGGCCCTCGTGGCCTGTTACGGACTGATTTTTTTTTTGTATAGGTCTCATAACCTGAAGTCAGTATGTGTTTAACTGTGTCTCATTATAGCATGTGTATGAAGGTCTGGTTTGTCATTCCATGAGACAAGAAGGTGTCAGTAAAAATAATTGAAAAATAATGCAAGTATTTTGTCTTATGGAACAGGAGCAGTAATATTTCTTCAAGGTTCTTTGGATGGATGTCATAGAAAATCACTTTTCTCAAAAACATATTCTGGAATTTTGATTAATGTTCATATCTTTCCTAGAGTTTTTTTAAAAAAAGGTCTCACCTCTAAGAGCATCAAACCATGATCTCTTATGTCATCGTAACTTTTTACCTGAAATATTATGTAGGTTATAAATGTTATCTGGGTGGATAAATTGTTTGGATATTGAGTCAGGTAAGTCTTGGAAGGGTGGGTTTGAATTGGTTAAGTTTTTTCACCAAATTGGATTTATTTACCATGGAAGTTTAGAAAATTTCTAATATAATAAGCAATCCAGTCCTAATTTCTTCAAAAATTGTTACACTTAAAAGCAAAAAAAAAAAAGATAAAAAAAGTTTGACTCGCAGGAACAGCGTCATCATAGCGCGGTTCGGCTCTTATCCCTAGTCTAATTTGAAAATATTAAAATAGAAACAGTTATTACTTTGGTTCAAGTTTTCTTGAAAAGGTTTTATGATCTTACCTGAATGGGTCGGCCAACCCCAGAAAGGCCCCCTCACTGAGGCAGTTGGAAAGCCTTGGAATCTCTGTCTTTGAAAGCTATATTTCTAACAATAAATCGTTCTTCTTATTTTACTTAATCTGTTTTATTGTCAAATACATTATCCAACTATAAACAATTAAAAAATAACAAGGAATAAAAACAGACAAAAAGAACCGTTCGAATAAACGAAATCAATTATTTCAAAGTTTGAGCACTCATTTCTCCGATTGGCATTGCCTAATGAAAACTTTCTTCAGGACCTTTTTTGTAGAGCTTAGTAAGCTTTCGAATGGTAACCTTTTGTTTACTAAGATTCTCAACCGTTTTCGAGATATTAAGGAAAGTTAGATCACCGAAGTTAAGCAACGTCAGGCGTGGTCAGTACCTGAATGGGTGACCGACCTCGTGCTGTTGGCATTATAAAAGGGTGGCAACCTATAGATAGCCCGGCGCTAATGGCCAAGTTGTAGATGCGCCGTAAAAAAAAAAAAAAAAAAAAATTAAGGAAAGTATACGAAGTTCCCAAAGCTTTTCATGTCTGTTAATAAAATATTTTATTCTAACCCTTCCTTAACTTTAAACGTAACCAAAATTTCAACACAATAGTTTTGATGAAATTCGAACATGCAGAAAATGTTTCAACTGAATCCCATGATTCTAAGTACCCAAACCAAAAACGTTATTCAACAACTATTTTTCCTATTTTCTCGAAAACGGTTAAAGGTATCGCCTTAAAAATGGTTTCATTCGTTTTCCTAGGCCAAGAAGACTATAAAACGAGTATTTGCAAGCATATGAAGTAAGAGAAACGATTTTTTCGCGCGAACTTCGCTTCAAAAAGCATGTTCCGGTGGGCGGATTCTGCTGGTTAACGAACTTGACCTTTCATTTTTAAGGCGTCCAGAGCGCGAACAGACAGATATATATATGTATATATATATATATATATATATACAAATTTGAACCACCGTTATTTTCGGTCTCTAGGGGTTCTGAAACGCAAAATTTTCTAGTCGGCACTTCCGGAATATTGCGTCCTTATATGCGGGGTTCCTCCCTATGGAGGGAGGGAGGAACCGCACTAAAAAGAATGGACATTTTGCCATTTGTCTTGTATGTAACTATTAGTGCTTAAACTTTTTATAAATTATATTGGAACTTCTGTTTCAGGGCTATTTTAAGGCATTCATAATTAATTCACATTACTATTTGGTATCAAAGTCAACATACACAATTTGGAAAGGAATTGCAATATTTTTATTAGTCACTGCAGCAGAATTTGTTTGGAAATTTATAGATGTATTTATAATAATGCTTGCAAATACACTGTCAGCATACATCTCTTCCTTCAATACATTCCAAAAGAACTTAACAACCCAGGTAAGAGACTTACTCAAACAGAACTGCTCTAGTTGAGTGGTTCTCAACCACACCTATGGAGTTCCTGACACCCTCTTTACCAAACATTAGACTGTTCCTTCCCCAAAATGATCTGTTCCCAATGATATTTGCAAAATAAAGTATTACACCTTATTTCCTTCTGGGGAAACAAGGGCTATCAGTAAAAAAAAATAATAAGAAAGAAAATAAATAAATAAATGCTATTCTAAAACTTTTAGTTGGCCAATCTATGATTTTTATCCCTTCTTTCTGATTTTACCCTGGGGAACATTCCCCACTCTGAAAATCATTGCTTTAGATCAGGCATGCCCAAACCATGGCCCATGAACACTATTTAGAGGCCAATTCAAGTTTCGTAACTCTAAATTATTTTAGACATTTAGACTATAGATAATTGAAACAAAAATATGCGTTGACTTAATTATTCAATGATATTAAAAAAATCTCAAGTAAAATACAAAAACACGTGTCACATTAATTGTAAGTTAATAAAATATACAGGGTGGTCCCGAAGGAAATCGCCATACTTAAGAGGTGTGTACACCGACTGAAGTGTAGTTGAATGCCACCAAGGAAACATTTTTACTTGCATTATTTCCCTGGATATAGGCGTTTCCGTGTTTTTTGTCTAAACGCTAGTTTTTGACCATTTTTGCAACGATTATTAACATTTTTGCGTTATTTGTCATTCACGCCATTGGAAAAATTTATTTCTGATGAAATTTTCTAAATCTGCATTAAATTTCCTGTAAGATCCCATGTACCTTGTGCAACAATTTCTCATACCAAATTCAAAGCAGCCACCCAAATAAATTACTTATCACGAAATAAAGGTTTTTCATTTTTAATCGTCCCTCAGATCGCACACACAGTTTTTTGGTTAGGTAAATGGGACTCTCGAAAAAGTTGCGTTATATGATTACCTTTCAAAAGGTACAACCATATTTAGATAATTACATCACTGATTTGGTAATAAGTGACAAAGGTTTATCTTAGTTATCTCTTGTGGAATTAAAACCAGCAAGTTGGTTCGTTTATCTTATTTCACTAGTACTGCGCCATTCTCCAAACGAATACAATACTGTTTCAGAAAGTTTTGCACAAGGTACATGAGATCTTATATGAAATGTAATGCAGATTTTGAAAATGTCATTAGAAATAAATTTTCCCTGTGGCGTGAACAAAAAATAACGCAAAAATGGCCAAAAACTATCGTTTAGACAAAAAACACACAAACACCTTTATCTAGGGAAATAATGCAAGTAAAATTTTTTCATTGGAAGCATTCAACTACACTTCAGTCGGCCTACACACCCCTCAAGTATGGCGATTTCCTTCGGGACCACCCTGTATATTGAATGTTGTACGATAATAAAATATTTTGAATAAGTTGTTGTTTTATTTTGATATTTGATGCCCATCTCAGTTTAGTAAATTTTTACTAGGCTCACCAACTGAGTATCAATTGTTATTAGAAGTAACATTTGTAATTTCAATATTACATCAAGTAATTGTGTTATTCATTTCAGAATTCAAATAAGAGATGGATAAAATTCCGGAAAGACTATTTAAAACTTACAGAATTCATACAAATAACTAATAGGATGTTAAACAAATTACTTGCTTTATCTGTTTTAAATAATGTCTATTTCCTGAGCACTTCCATACCAGCAGTCACTGTGCAATTGATGTAAGTGAATTATGAAAGTAATTAGATATTCTATGTAAAATAGAAGAGTTTATTGTTCTTGTTGTTTCCTTGTCGCTTGAAAATGATTTGTTAGCATTTCAAAAATGATTTTAAATAAGTACCAAAACCAAAAACGTTATTCAGCAACTATTTTTCCAATTTTCTCGAAAACAGTTAAAGCTATCACCTTGAAAATGGTTTCATTCGTTTTCCAAGCCCAAGCCTATAAAACGAGTACTTACAACTCGTTATGAGCTCAAAAACGTAAGCGTTACGATTTTTTTTGCGCGAATTTCGCCCCAAACGCAGTGGGCGGATTCTGCTGGTTAACGAACTTGACCTTTCAAACTGGACGAAGGATTTTTGTACCAAATTTCATAAAAATCGGACCATTAGGGAAGCCAGAAATGAGCGAACAGACAAATATATATATATATATATATATATATATATATATATATATATATATATATATATATATACACAAATTTTAACCACTCTCATTTTCGGTCTCTAGGGGTTCTGAAACGCAAAATTTTCTAGTCGGCACTTCCGGATTGCGTCATGAGATCAACCTTATAAGCGGGGTTCCTCCCTATGGGGGAGGGAGGAACCGCGCTAAAACAACAACCCATTAAAATGTGAGCTAAACAACTAAAAAAACCCGGTCAAAAGAACAAAACACACATTTGAAGTTTTAAGCACTTATTCCTCCGATTGACAATGCCTATTCACAAATTTCTTTAGAATCTTTTTTTGTAGAGAATTTAGTAAGCTTTCGAATGGTAAACTTCCGTTTCACAATGTTTTATTTGTGGCGAAATTATCTTTAGAGAGAAAACTAAACATTGCCAAGTTTAAGAATATACCTGGTTGAGGAAAGTGATATTTTAGTAACTGGACATAATTATTTTTATTGTCGTTTTTAAAGGTCAGTTGAAGTGTCTTTACTGTTCTTAGTAAGTAACTATGATGTCTTCCAAGTAATGAACTTGGACATTTCTTTCTTGTATCATCTCTTGTAGTGGCAAATATTTTTGGTTGAAAATATGGTGCATTTAATGCACTAACTCATACTACTTTTTTGGAGTGTAGGATGGTAAGGCATTTTTGGGGGGTTTTATGAGGGGATATTTTTGGGGAAGGGAGTGTTTCTTTGTGGGGGGAGGAACTTGGCCTCTATTTCACATTTATGTTTTTTTTGGGATCTCATTACTTTTTTCTAAGTATTAATTAAAATTTAGTTGCCGCATACCTACTGGCTTTTGTACTTCATATAAAACCAGGGTCTTTGGATTCTGCATAAAGTTCTACTTACTGCTTGATATTTGATACCAATAATCAACCTACATACATCTAATCACTAGACTAGAAAAGTTAGAAGCTCTTCCAGATGACATTACTCTAGAGGACAAATTGTTTGCTCTCTTAACTAAACTATTACACTGTAAAACACAGGAACCTTATCCCGAGGATAAAGAGCACAATAGGGAAAGTGTAGAAGGCATTCAAAAAAAGATAGACTTCGTAATTTAGATGGCTCGACTATGAAAAACTTAGTTCTGCTTTCAAGTATATTATGCAGTTAACCCCACGACTTTATTTACTACATTTAAGAAAGAAGTCACAACTGTTGTTGTTAAGATGCGTCAAAATGTTTCTTAAAACATTAAATATAGGTTCTCCTTACCAAGAAGATTCATTTGATACCCCACATGATGAGTTTCAGAAGTAATGATGGTTTTCCGTTGGAACAAAACGTCATAGGTAATATGACACTCCCGTATCAAGACCTACCTGCGTGCCAAAATCGGCCAAACGGTGTGAATTTGCATAAGGAACAAACAAACAGACAGACAGCTGAAAGACCTTTTTTACCTAGCTTAGTGCATTCCCCAGACCAAGGCCTACCTGTGTGCCAAGTTTGGTCAAAATCGGTCAAACGGAGTGAATTTGTGTAAGGAACAAACAAGCAGACAGACAGCTAATAGACGATTTTGACCTAGCATATGACACTACCCGGATAAAGACCTACCTATGTACCATGTTTGGTCAAAATTAATCAAATCGTGTGGATTTGTATAAGGAATAAACAGTTAGGCAAACAGCTGATAGACGATTTTGAACTAGCCTATGACACTCCCCGGATCAAGACCGACATGTGTGTCAAATTTTGTCAAAATCGGTCAACCGGTGTGTATTTGTATAAGGAACAAACAGACAGACAGACAGCTGATAGACAATTTAACCTAGCCTATGATTCTCCCCGCATCAAGACCCATCTGTGTCTCAAGTTAGGTCAAACTGGGTCAAACGGTACGGATTTGTATAAGGAACAAACATACAGACAGACAGCTGGTATAAGATTTTGACCGAGCCTTTATGCGTCTAATTGTTTCTTAAAACATCAAATATAGGTTCTTCATACCGAAACGATTCATTTGATACCCCACATCATGGGTTTCGGACGGAATGACGGGTTTCCGAAGGAAGTACAAAACTGGCACGCCCCCGCCCCGGAAGCGGAGTCAAACACAACTTTTCAGGATCTTTCGATTTTTTCCTTTAATAACACCTTAATATCTATCATCATGCAAAATTTCAAGTCTCTAGCATAATTGGAAGTGCCTAATAATTTTGATGAGTCAGTGAGTGAGTGAGTCCTATAAATCCTGATATTCGATCGCTCATATCTCAGAAACTATTCAATGTAGAATTATGAAAATTTCCAGTTTTACTCACATCTAGTAGTATAATACCTGTGTAAAATTTCATAACTTTATCTTTACCTGGTTGAAAGTTATGAGAGGGTAAAAATCGGCTCTAAGACCGCCTGTAATATACACATAGTATGCTTAGGCCGGAACTTGGCCTGGCGCACTACCGTGCGCCTAGATGTTGATGCTTTTATTGAAAGTCTATATTTTTGCTTCTTCCCAGATTAATAATTATATCTGGTGTGTGTGTGTGTGTGTATATATATATATATATATATATATATATATATATATATATATATATCTTTATGCTTTTATTAAGAGTCTATTTTTGTTCTTCCCAGATTACTAATAGTATCTGGTAAATATACATACATGTATATCTATCGATACCTTTTACTATATTATTCAATATTTGAATAATATTAATCCTTCTTGTGATATTTCTATATATTAATGATATTTAATATATATATGTATTTATTCTTTTATTGGGAATTTATTTGTGATATTTCTAAATGTTAATTATATTTATACCTTTCCCAAGAAGCTATTTGTGCTACTATATTATTCAATATTTGAATAACATTAATTATGTTTGAACTGAATGTACTTATCTCAATATAGTTACTAGCTCTGAGTAATCTAATTGTGTTCTTTTTTTTTATTTGGATCACCTGGGTTTCATACCTCATTGAACCAGGATATCCGTTGGTCCGTTGGTGGTGGCTTTTCTTTCGAAAAAAAGAAAAGGCATCACCCCTATCCTGGCTAGAAAAGGGTGGTAACCTATAGATAACCCGTCCTAAAATTCTTAGTTCATAATAAATGGACGTTAAAATTTAAATAAATAAAGTGATATATATTATAACCATGTAATTGTTTTAAACAAAATCCATAATTTATCTATCTATATTTTGGTTCCTATCGACCTATCAGCCTCCCCATATTAATGTCTAAAATATTCGAAAAACTCCTTTATAAAAGAATCCTCCCTATCATAGAATCCTCAAAGAAAATTCCCAACCATCAATTTGGTTTCCGCTTCCAACATTCCATAATTCAACAGTGCTTACGAGTCGTAGACGTAATATCCTCCTTGCTTGAACGTAAGAGTTTTTGCACGAATGCCTTTCTCGATGTTGCTCAAGCATTCGATCGGGTTTGGCACCTGGGATTACTGCACAAAGTAAAGCTCATACTTCCGCACACCTATTTCCTTGTCCTGCAATCCTACCTGTCAAATAGATCCTTCCAAGTAAAACAAGGCACAACTCTTTCCCCGACCTGCTCCATTAATGCTGGAGTCCCCAAGGGTGTATTATTGGTCCGCTCCTTTTCCTTCTTTAGACTGCGGATATTCCCACACATCTCCAAACCCTACTTACCACATATGCAGGTGACACAGCCATCCTATCAACTTCCCCTGACCCTTCAATAGCATCCCAAAACCTGCAGGAACATCTTTCCGCTATACAGCATTGGAGTGAAAGGTGAAGAATAAAAATCAATGCAGAAAAATGTAAACAGGGGACATTCACTCTCAACCGGAGATCATGCCCTCCTGTTTACCTCAGGAACACTCCTCTCCCGGAATCAAACGAGATTCGATATCTAGGATTATACCTTGACAGCCGACTGACATGGAACCCTCACACGAGACTGAAAAGACAGGAACTGAACAAAAGATATGGAAACGACTCCTTGGACCCTCATCTAAATTATCAGTACAGATCAAACTAACGAGATACAAAACAATCATTCAACCAATATGGACTTATGGACTTGAATTCTGCGGATCTGCAAAACCATCTAACATCTACAGAATAAAGGCATTCCAGTCCAAAGTTCTTCGTAAAATTGTAAATGCCCCTTTCTATGTCTCCAACAAAACCCTTAATAATGACCTTAACATCCCATTTGTCCTTGACCTTGCTAAAACCCGTTTCCAAACGTTCCACTCCAAATTATCTCACCATCCTAATCCCGAAAGTCTATCCCTGTCTTCCCAATCCCATCCAGACAACCCTCCCAGGCGGCTTAAGAGACAGTAGTCCCGAGATAATTTACTTATCTGATCATATTAGGATCATTAAAATATTTACTTGCACAACTCTGGAAGTGCCAACAATGGTTGGCTTCTTTCAAATTGTTTATTGATTTTATTTTATATTACTCTTCTCATTATTGTCAATTTGTTCGTAGCATACCTGTATCATCAGCCTTGATAATTGTACTTTTAAATTTGTACAGATTTCAAATAAATAAAAAAGTCTATATTTTGGATGATTGAAGCAATTATTTCAAAGCTGTTTGACCTGACCTTGTTTTCATTCATAAAGTATTTTGGATGTCGAGGAAGTCGGTGGTCCGTAACCTCTCCTAATCGAAATGTCTTTACATTTATTACTCTAGTCCTTCTTCTAGGCTGTTGAAATCTAAATTAACAATACTTTACCAATGAAAAGCTGATATCTTAAATCATAATAATTTCCAGAAATCTAGAGAAAAATGAAGTATCTCTCTCATGGGCAATATACTACTTATTTTTATGTGTTTATCTCCTAATAAAAGTATGCTCCGTACTTATGGCTGCTGCTTCAGTGAACCTAGAATGGAGAGAAGCTCCTTTTCCATTGTATGCCTGTCCTTCTCAGCAGTTCTGTCAAGAGGTAATGCCTTCATTTTTTAAATATTTTCATTTTTTTTACGATGCTTCTGCATCCTGGCCATTAGCGCCGGAATACCTACAGGTTGCAACTCTTACTAAACATACATGCTGCATCAGGGAATTTTTTGAACGTAGCCTAAAATAAAAAAATCTCAACCTGCTCCTGACGGGACTCAAACCCATGTCTCTCACATTAGAATCCAAAGCATTAGCTACAGGACAACAGGGTGAAAAATGTATGTTGCTAACTCAATATTTATTAAAAATATGAAAATATGTATATATATATATATATATATATATATATATATATATATATATATATATATAGCTTAGAAGCTAATCTAAGAATACTTAAACCTTTGTCAATTACAGCATTAATTATGGCGGCAGTGTTAAAATAATTAGTTTAAAAGCTTCATTTGCATTAGATTCCATATCATTCTTATTGTAAGAGGAGGACTAAGAGGGAAGCAATGGTATTTTGTAAAATCCTATCAAATGTTTCAGCTAATTTTGTTTGTATTCTGTACTGAAGAAACTAAAAGACCTTAAATTACAGCTTGAGCCTGATTATTGAATCAAAAGTGCTCAGTTTTAGATTTTTCACCGGTAAAAACTTTCCCATTTATCATTCATTTATCTGCAATTAGTTTAAGTTACGCATTCCTCTGGTTTCTTTAAATATGCTCAGAGATAGTGTGCTGGGACTTGTGAAACAGAGTTGAGTTCACTGGCATTGGCTCAATGATCTAGGACATTGTTATACATACAATTTTGTTTTATTCATAATAACAAATGTTTTAAATATGTTCTCCCTAGGCTGAGAGGAGACTCCAAGAAATTCACACCCTTTCTGTAGGAGTAACCATACTAAACATGTTCCTCATCACAAGAAGTTTTATTTTAGCCGTAAGTAACTCCTACTAACTAAACTATATACATAGCTTATTGTTTAAAAAAGTTAAAATTTTAACTTTTAATAATCAACGATTAATAACACGGCTACACACACACAAAAAAAAAAAAAAGTCCGGACCCAGAGACCAGACCATGTTTACTATATGTTTTTGGGGTTGCTGAAAACTAATCTGGGGTCAGAAAAGGCCCTGCACTTTTTGTTTAAGCCCCACCCCTCAAAACTCATAATTAAGGATATTTTACACTATAAAATTTTTATTCAAGTTGTTAACCAAAATAAACGATTATTTCCTGGGTACTGCCTTTTAGTGCTTAAAACTACTAATTTTTTGAAACCTCAACAAACTTGATTGGTTCATTTGGGGCAAAATTACAGCCCTTTAAATATAAGACTTTTCTAAAAAAAAATGTGTTTTTACTTATATTTTTGTATATAATATGTTTTCTACGGCGCTAATGGCCAAGATGTAGATGCGCCGTAAAAAAAAAAAAAAAAAAAAAAAAAAAAAAAAAAAAAAAAAAAAAAAAAAAAAAAAAAAAAATATATGTTTTCTAAGGCATACAATCTTTGAGTTTTAACACAAAAATTGACATAAGGCCTTCTGAGGTAATTCTGGAACTGATGCAATCCTTAAAATCCCAAAATACAACCCTTAAAAAGTCTCCCCATATTTTATTCGAGCAATATATCACTTGAAGTAAATTAAATAAATGACCTAAAATAAATTAATTAAGCTTCCATTTTCAAACTAATTTTTTTATAAATTTGCCTACATGTTAATTAAAGTGTCCTCTATGCATTGGGAAAAGATAGGACCCTCCAGCGGTAATCGTTTCTGAGATATTGAGGCTTAGAGATCCACTTTTTAACATGGGAGCCAGAGGCAGGGCGTATCTATGTTTGCCTAATTAAAAAGCGAGTTTGCTCTGGGGAAACTAGTATACGATACATAATAGCAAACCTAATCTTGTTGACAGAAGTTTTAATAGGGCAAGCGGTACTTGTTTTCAGGATATAAACACTCGAAGTCTAAATCCTGTGTTGTTAGTATATCTCATTCAGTACATTTTACTGCTGGCAATGCACGCCCTGGATACAGCCACACATGAAAAAGATAAGGGATGTATATAGCACCAAAAGGAACTCATTAAAGCCATAGTTGTACCACAAAAAAAAAAAAAAAATATGTGGGAGGAAATAGAGCCCAAAGTTTAAGGTTCTTAATACCCTGTAGTAGTTTTCAATTTGGTGCGTTGCAAAGAAATCTCTATTTGAAGATATTATTTGGTGATATCACGGTAGAAAACTATCTTACTCATACCAATGCACAAAACAAAATCCCCCAAAACAGGTAAAAAAATATGTCACATTGTATGACAAAGATAGAAGTGAAATATGCCAGGGCTATATACATCTATACTAATAACACGGAATTGAGACTTTGAGTGTTAATATCCTGAAAAGAAGTACAGCTTGCTCTATTAAAACTTCTTTCAGCAAGATTAGGTTTGCTATTATGTATCATATACTAGTTTTCCAGAAAAATGGTAAGCAAACTCGCTTTTTTATTAAGTAAACATGGATACGCCCTGCCTCTGTCTCCCATGTTAAAAAGTGGATATTTGAGGCTCAATATCTTGAAAACGAATACTGTCCTATCCCCTGTCTTTTTTTTTTTATGTGTTATACCCCTTAAAAGTGCCTGCCATATTTATTAATCATTGTAAAATTGTCTTAATTTTACATTAAAGATAGTTGGCTTCTGATTAAAACTCTATTTTTCGGAAATATTGTTTTGCACCTTTCCCCTATGCGCAGTACCTGGTGTTCCAAGGTATGTCCAGGAAACACATACATACCTTCTTATCTACCTAAGAGGTATATTATAGCAAAATTTCAAGGTGCATAAAACACTTCATGAAAAGTGCGTTGCTAGCTCTCGGCCTACTAGAGCTAAAGTAAGTTATAGAGAGGTTATAATCTTTCATGAAAAATATAAATTAAAGTGAAGGAGATTTATGGCGCTATAACAAGAAACTGAAAGTATCATAAGCGTAAATCACTCTCCCCCCGCCTTCTTAATGTTTGCTCAAGAAAAACAATATGTATGACCAATAAGTTTCTCATTTTCTTACCTAGTTTTACTAAAATAGTCATTTTACTGTTATATGTGATTAAAAATAAATAAATAAAAAGTCAGTCAAAGACACAGTCGTTCAAAAGAATAAAACTAACTCTTTCAAAGCTTTTGAATGGTCACCTAGCACTTACCATGATTTCCTAACCCTTTTTGAGATAATTTAGAAAATATACCAAGATCTGAAAATGTTTCATGTCTATTGATAAAATTTTTTTTTTTAATACTTTCTTAACTCCAAAAGTAACCAAAATTTAAATATATTAGTTTAGATGAATTTCAAACATGTAGAAAATATTAGAATTGAATCCAACGATACTAAGTACCCAAACTGAAAAAACTATTTTCACCCACTTTTCACAAAAATGTTTACAGATATCACCTTGAAAATGGTTTCATATGTTTTCCTATGTTAGAGAACCTGCAAGCATATTAACACGTAAACAGATGCTATGATTTTTTCGCACGAATTTTGCCCCCAAAAACCATGTTCTGGTTAACGAACTTGACCTTTCAAATTAGACAAAAGATTTTAGTACCAAATTTCGCTGGAATCAGACTATTTTTTAGCCGGCGAGAGAGGGAACAGACAAATATATATATATTTATATAAATTTTCTATTCGGCACTTTCGGATTGCATCATGAGGTCAACCTGATAAGCGGATTTCCTCCCTATGGAGGGAGGGTGAAAACTAAAAGGTAGGTTTTAGATATAGAGGACATATTCCACTTATGAAAATTATTACCTGAATAATTGTTTCAATAATAATTTAAATTAAAACTTATGGTATGTTTCAGATATTTGGTTTCCTGCTGTCTTATGAGATGTTCTTGCTGTATAACACGATGGCATTTAACAGAAACTCAACTTCACAAGAAAACAAAGCTTCAATCTGAATCAAATACTCCCAAGGCCATTTAATTTAAGGCAATCAGCTAATATTTTTACTTCATGAAACAACTTTATTTATTTGATATTTCCATAAATTCTGTCATAGTTTCAGAATTGGTTTTAAAATTTGTTTAAAGAAAAAATATTTTAAATTGCAGAGTCAATTTTTTAAACAATACAAAGACTTAGTAATGGCTTTGCCTATCTGCCTGTTAGTGGTACATATGTATGTTTTTGGACTGTATTTAGGCATACTTTGTTGTTAATAAAAATAATCTTCATGTAGAGGCCAAATTCAAATGTATTAAGGGGACCATATTGGTTTAGGGTTTAAAAGAAGAATTGGTTCATGCCCAAGGTTGAGGGCCAGGGAAGGTTAAATTTCCTTGATTTAACTATCAGAACTTTAACCTTTAGGCTGTGAAATACTCGTTGGGCTAGATGTGAAGGTGCGGGATAGCCTAGAGCCTGGAGTGCTGAATACTTTTGTTACACAATGTTTTGTTGGAAGATAATTCTCTCGTACTTTGCATTCCACTTGTTCCAGGCATTTCTTTAGATTGGCTGGTCCAACCTCAAGTATCCAACCACCTTGAACAGAATAATCTCCTTAACCCTCGCCAGTCTGGCTTCCGTGCATCATACTCCACTCAATCACCCATGACATTCAAACTGCCATAGATAACCAACAACAGCAATCCCTCTAAGCCTTCTTCCTCTTTCCCAGGGTGTACCCCAACTTTATTTTTTGTTTACATTAATGATCTTCCTCTTTCCATAGTTCATTCCAAGTTCCATCTTTATGCTGATGATACCCGGATCTACATATCCTTTAAGCCCTCTTTGCTACGAGATGCTGTAGGCAAGCTGCAAGTAGATCTTAATAATATCAATGCTTGGGCCACAGTTAATAAGCTTTCCCTGAACCCCGGATAAATCCAAAGCCATTGTTATAGGTTCCCAATCCCTCATAAGTTCCACCTCCCCTTTATCTTAACAGCATCCCTATAAAATATTGTAAATCAGTTAAAAACCTTGGAATCATATTTGATCAAAACCTTTCCTGGAAAAATCATATTTCCCAAATTTCCTGTTGATCCATATTTATCCTGAGGCAGCTCAACCTTTCCCGCCATCTCCTCTTTATATCTTTATATTCCTTCCCACCGTACAGCATTATTCGAAAAATGGACCTCGCTATGGAATTCTTTACCTCTGTTTGTCCGCCATTCTACCCACCTAGAAACCTTTAAACCCCAACTCTTCCACCACTTACTATCCCTGCCAGTTTCACCCAATCCCTAGTTTATATAGAAGCTGTACATTATATACTGGTAGTATTTATAATCTTATATATTAAATTGTTTATTATTTTGTAAATTCAAAATTATTCCTATGGGACTTGTGTACCGGAATAAGAATAAAAATTTTCATTTCATTTCTCCAATAGAAACAGTTTTGGGTACATTAACAGAACCCTCATCGTCATTTGAAGAAAACTCCACTCCACTTTCGCTCACACTCGTCAAAAGTTCTAACAATTCTTGTTCAGAATAAATTCCCTAAGAAATATTTCACTTAAAGAAAATATTTTCTTTTTTGAAAAGCACAAAATATACTGGAGAAATATGCAGGGTAAATTCCAGGTAAAGAGAAACAATGGTTTTCGGCAGTAAAAAAAGGTATACGTGCAGGTAGGTTAAGTAGTTGGAAGCAAAATTGACGAAATCAATGTCCCATGCTCCCTATCAGCTTTGAATGACACTTCAGCTTCTAAAAACAGCCTACAGATGGCAATAGTAGAAGGACTGATATAATAGCTTGTAGGGGTCTCTCGTGGTCTAGTGGCTAGCGCGCTAGATTCATAAGCGGGAGATGGTGGGTTCGATCCCCACCGGCGCCAGAAATTTTCTCATCTCAGGGCTCGCTGAGAAAATTCCTGGCTGCACCCTGGATGTCGGCGCTAATGGCCACGATTTGTCGATGCGCCGTAAAAAAAAAAGTAAAATGAAAATAAAAATAGCTTGTAGCAGCCCAGGCACAAAAGAAGCCAAACTGATTTATCAGTCCTTAGCACTCGGGGCACTGCGCCCTCTGGATTGAAATATCAGTCTGTAGAAGTGTAAGGGTTAACTAGTTGGCACTTCCGGATTGCATCATGAGATCAACCTCATAAGCGGGGTTCCTCCCTATGGTGGGAGGAACCAATAAAACTTCACTAAGAGCCACACTAAAAACTTCAAGCTAAAGACTTCAAAGTGCTAATAAATTAAGTTCTTTTCTGCTGGTTCTATTTGTTCAATCCTCAAAGCATTTAGTTCTATATTTATTGAGAACAAGGTATTTTTTAAAAAAAATGATGATATAAAACCTTTATTAAATAATAAAAGATTATATAATGTACAAAAATAAAAATAATTAACAAGAAGAAACAGGACAATTCTAGTTCAATAAAAAAAATATCCAATCCAGAAATGAATACATCTTCATCACTAACAATCATAACATCACCAACCAATACTTTAAACAATACTTAATTTTATAACAAAGAACAAAGTATCTTAGTTTAATGTACCGCATATTTAACTAAAGCTTTGAAGAGCCCCATTGCAAAATGCACAGAATAAATACAAATCAGCAATAAATATATCACATACTGCAGAGATGAAGCATAGTAAATCACAAAGTTTGCTCAAGACAAAAAATAAAATTATAACAAAAAAAATTAAAATACATTGATGGAAATTTTATAAGTTTGCCTAAAATTATTTTGATGAC
This sequence comes from Gonocerus acuteangulatus, assembly GCA_946811695.1. Lineage (NCBI taxonomy): Eukaryota > Metazoa > Arthropoda > Insecta > Hemiptera > Coreidae > Gonocerus > Gonocerus acuteangulatus. Next base: position 99,962,007 of record OX328123.1, on the reverse strand, counting down.
TAATTTTTTTAATTCCAATATTAAACAGATTAAAAGTGAGGCATTTTGAACTCACAGTATGACTGAAATGATGTACTCACTAAAACATGATCAGGTATTTCCCTAAAGGTTAATACCAAAAAGAGAAAATGTACTAATTATGTTTTTATTTCAAGATTGTTTTAAACAAGTTTGAACAGAACTATAAATTTAAAAAGATATTATTTTTATGTGTTATTCAATTTTATTTTATTAGATATACAATTTTATTAATGCATAACTATTATTAATAATTGGGTTTGTTGCCACCTAAATAATATCAATAATTTCAGAATGGGTCATCTTCAGCTATAACCAGCTTGAACTGTAATTATAAATAATGTGTAGACGTTTTCATAAAAAAAGAGTTGAATGGCAGTAAACTGTTTATGACAGTTTGTAATTAGTGGTAGTCCAATTACAAAATATTAACTCACTGGACACATCGTTATTAACACAAAGTTTAGAAAATAAAACTACTTTTATTGAATTTAGTGACTTCCCTGCTTAGTTTTAAGTAAAAAAAAAAAAAATAAATAAGGGACTACAAAATGTTTTTTGTTCTGCATTTTATACTTGCGGGTTCAAATCAATTTTGTATCACTGTTATGATGAAATTTTTGTTTTAAACAAGAATAGAACTTAGTTCAAAGCAACATATTTAGATTCTACTGTCCTCTAAGAAATAAAGGTTTAGATGTAGAAATCATTAAAACTCTTAAAGAAAGATCATGAATGAATAGAGATCATGAAAGTATAGAGATTGATGAAAGTAGTGAACAGTAGATCAACTGATAACATTTAACAGATTTTTAAACCAAGATATTGCTGTTAAAAATCAATATTATATTATGACTTTTATTTTAAAGAGAGATTAGGTGAGGGGAGGGGGGAGTAAGTACCATCAGAGAGAACACATGAATTAAAAACCTCCACAAGCTTGTTTTTATTGGTAAATGTTTTTGAAGTATTGTTGCATCATCAGATCCATAGGAATGTGGATTGACTCAGAACTTTGCTCTGGAACAAAAAAAAAGGGCCTTCACGTGAACCCCTTTTTGGATCCAGTCATAGAAGGATCCAAGTAAGCCTTGAGGTGACAATGAAATAAAAAAGTACTCTTAGAAGATTTAAATCTACTCAATAGAGTACTTTAAAATTAAAGTCGGATAAAAAGTTAATGCGTAAAGATTCTAAATACCTTTAGGTAATAAAAGATATTGGAATTTTAAGTAAATTCAATTATTTTGAAAATTCTTAAAAATAAGTAATTCAAACTTACTTATTTTAAAATGACTTTTGAATACTCATCGAAGCAAAAAATATCATGTTTAGAAAGTAAATCATTTCAAATAAATTTGATTATTTCTGATCTGTCAGCAGACAAAAAATTAAGAAACAACACAACAAATAGGCAAACAAAGGAGAAATATGGTTAATTTAAATTCTTAATATAAGTAGTATCTCAGATGATTTCAGTAAATAAATACATATTTTTTAGAATAAAATATGCTCATTTCTGATTGGAATTGAAAATTCTGAGAATTTTAATCAACGTCATTTGAGTTAATATTTTTAAGAGCAGCTAATAATTTGAAATGCGATTTCATTATAAACCTGTCAGAATAACCCACTTAAAAGTGACAAATACATTTAATTTTAAATACTGATTTATTATTTTTTCTGTGATATTCTTTGCTATTACAATTCTTGCAGTTCTTACCTTTGTTTTGGCACTAAAGGAAGTATCGATTCAGAGATTTTGAATTAAAAACATCCAATTTACTGAAGTTTGACTGTATAGTGAAAACATAGGTACTACTGATATGAAATAAAGGTACTGGAGAATGATCAGTAAACAATGGAACAGACCTAGTGACGCTAATTACAGACAAGTCAAAGGTCAGCTCTCCTGAGCAAGGTAAACAAAAAGAACTGTTCCAAAAAATATCAAAGATAAAATTAATAAATCAATGTACCTAGTAGTAGTATACCTGGTACCTGTAAAAAGATGGTTTTACAGGTACCAAAGGAGTTAATGAATTAAAAAAATGTTCTTTAAAAAATCTGCCCTTGAAATAAACGTGTTTATAAGTCATTGTATATAACTTATAATGTTTACCCATAAATGGAATATTTGCAAAAAACAATTTAGATAATAAAATATCTAGCATCTTTGACTATTTGAATAGCAATCTTTAAAGATAATACATTTTATTAAAATAACAATTATAATATAATAAAATTTAAATTGCTTCTACATTTTTTAATTATATTAATAAAGTATTTAAAATTCTATATAAATATCTATGACTGCCATTACAACAGATTTATACAAGTTACTTTTCAACTAAGATCCAAGATACAGCCTGTGATAATCGTTGGCACCGAATGCAGCATTACACTTAGGACATTTGCGTTGTCGAGTTTCATACCTTGTTTTAAGGCAGTCATAACAGAAAACATGGAAACATTTGGAAAGAACAGCATCTTTCCTTTTAACTTTACATGAAGGGCATGTAAGAGTTTCCTTGTACTCCCGAATTTCTTCCACCATTACTTCATCTAGTGTACCAGCAAGTTCTATCTTCTTCATACGCTCAGTCTTTCTTCGAAGCTGAGCTATTTCCTCCTGAAACAATATATATCATATTAATCAACATAAAAATTTATCATTTATTTGAAAGCTCTGAATATGAATAAGTGAATTTGGGACATTTTATTTCATACATGATATTTAATAGAAACAAGAGAGGTAAGCAAGGTGGAAAAGGAGGGTGGTGATATCGGCTTCCATTGAGGGAGCATCTGATGATAGTGAATTGTTTCTCCTTAGCCATCCCACCAAAGAAGTTAACAGAGTAGGATGGAAAGAATTTTAGTGAAATAATAGAGCCCACATCTAAATGCTGCACTTTGAATTAGCATGCACAGCATAAGAGAATAGGTGCATTTCCCTTTTGTAGATGAAACCAAATGAAAAATATTTATTCTTATTAAGGGACACATGTTTCAGGAATAATTTAGAATCTGACTGGGTAAACAACTTAAAATATGAAATTATATTACTAAAATATGAATGGAAACATGGCAAGGCGTTGGGTGAAACTTGCAGGCATAAAAAGTGAAGGAAGAGTCAGGATTTAAAGGTTTTTAAGTTAGTAGCATGACTGACAGACAGGGGCAAGGAATTCCATAGCACTGGTGATAAATGATTTTTCTAATAAAGCTGTACCAGTGGGAAGGAATATAGAGATCGGAAGGACAAGAGCATGTGTTACGGGAGTGAACAGAGGATTTAAATTTAAAGAGGTGAAAGACGTAAAAAGGTCTTTCACCCGCCCCCCGACCAAAGACCCTTCGACACCCGCCATTTAGAAGGAGGCGTCACTGTTGAAACCCTTCGGCAGCCACCATTAAGGCGTTAAGGTTAGCTCACTAGGTAAGACATGGTCACAAAACACTGCATATTACACAGAGGGACAAAACCACTTCATCTAAGATAAGATGCTTTGTAATCTAATCTGATAGTAGTTTTTACTAGTCTACAGAAAATTATAAACAATGTATGTTTTAAAGTCTCCTTGATATGACTTTTTCAATATAAGTGATGGTCATATCCAGAAGATGTGAAAACATTGAGTAATATGGACTGTGCAAGTATACAAGAATTATTTAAATAAAATATATATATATATATATATATATATATATATATATTTTTACGGTGTACCAACAATTAGGGTTTTAGCACCAGGCTATCCCATTCAGGTACTGTCCACATCCGACGTAGCTTAACTAAAATGATCAATGGAAACCAGTTTATTCAACTTGGCCAAGGCCGTTGGCAATATAAAATTATTCTGTTAATTATATGTTATTCATTTTCAAAAGTATAATCTAATTTATCCTTATATTAAAAACATAAAGTGTCAAAGTCAGATTAATGAAATTGAACTATATTAATAAGATATCTTAAAATCCTACACAATCATCTCATTTTTAAAAAGAATTGAAAGGAAAATATCTAAAACCCAATAATTAGATTCTGACATCCAAACCAAAGTAACAAAGTTTTGCCCAGGAGTGAAATATAAAAGAAGATAAGCAACGTTACCTGCAGTCTTTTTGTTTTATAGGCTTCAGCTTCAAGAGCACTTGTTTTTTCACCCACAACCTGCTGTGCTTCCTTCATCTGTGCGTGGTACTTTTCTACATACATACAATATTGATTAAAATTCAGATATGTATCTTTTGAAAATTTATTGTAACAGAATCCACTTGTGTATTTATATATATATATATATATATATTCAAAGAAACTAAAGACAGGCAACCCAAATCCATTAAGCTGATTTAACAAATTTATTACAGAATGATTGAAAAAAAGAAAAAAAAAGAAAATGCAATTAGTTTAATGAAGAAATTAATATAATAAAGGCACCTTCAGATTAAAAAAAAAAAAAAAAAAAAAAAAACCCCTTTTTTTCTGTGTGAATATAGGTCAGAACATGCTTCAAACCTATATTTATAAATTTCATGATTTACTTAACTGATTTTATTAAAATGTAAATCATATATTCTTAATGATATTTAAAACATGGCAGGATTTTTTTTATGGGGTGTATTGTCCATAAGTTATATATTTTATAACTAAAAACAGGACAGTATATGCTATCACTGATTTAACTTTTGAATCTTTATTTTTTAGACAAACTGGCTTTTTTAACCCAGATGTCCTCTTTTGGCTCAGGCAATTACACAACCAGGAATCCTTTTATACAAACTGGGGGAAATAAGATAAATAAATTTAAACCAGAATACCTCATCTGAACCCCTACAAATAAAAATGATGTCAATAATGTTGCCTGGCTTCATGTAAATAAGATTTTTTTTTGTGACTGAAACTTTGTCTCCATTAGTAGAATTGACTCAATATGTTGTAATATCAGGATCTTAGACGAGAAAGGGCGAATCCCGAAATCTGGATGTTGGGAAATCGAAGTCATAGTTCTGAAAGTGCTTCAGGACAGCAATGGCAAATGTTTATTCTATAGAATGCTGATTCATAAACCTGATTGAAACAGTATGCAATTGGAATTCAATGTTTTAATTTTGATTTGTATGAGTAATTTATGAGTAACAAAATGCTAGAAGAGGAGTTTCAGACCCCTGAAATTGGACAATGAATTTTTCATAGATGATGGTGCTATTCAATTTAACTTGAAACTGTGAGAAGCAGGGTGAAGCATCATGTAACCTACATTTTTCTGACAGGAAAAAAAAGTTGATTTTTCAGATTCGTCCTTCCTCTTCTAAGGTCTATGAAGCAAGTTAGCATATTTTGTAACCTGAGCATAAAATCAAGAATGGAATGGAGGCAATTGTTAAATATTATCAAGCTCTGAGTTCAGGAGGTGTAATTTTGGAGTATCTGTTATAACCAAAACCAACTCCGGCCCCTAAACAGTAACACAATTTCAACACAAGGGAAACAAAAAACCTTCGATAGAAACCTTAGGCTGAATGTTGTAGATATGAAGGAGGAGTTGGGAGGCCAATCGATCTTCCGGAAGTATATCAGTCCCGAAACAAATTAATTTGTTTCCCTTGTTTATTAAATTACATGTAAAAAAGATAAATTATTGAAATTGTGCATAGCATTTCTCATCTAACTTAATATCAGCACTTATATCGTTGAAATTAAACATTCAAATCCTGGTTAGACTTCAAAGAAATCAGACATCTTCATAAAACGTACATTTGTCTTAATTCAACAATGATATTAAATTTTGCGCTCATTTATCTTTAAGCTTTTGACTAGAGAACATGGCAGAAAAGAGTAAAATGGATGATAGTGAATGTGAGCTTTTAATTTTGGAAGTACAAAGTATGGAATGACAGACACAGTGATTTTAAAAATATAATCATAACCAAGAAACTATGAGAAGAGGTTGTAAATGCATTAAACTTGCAAGGTAAGATATTTTTGCTAACTAAACATTTAAAATATTAATTAATTAAAATCTTAGAGCTACAGTTAATTTTTAACTGTTCTACTATGATAAAAGAAGTATTAGTATTCATATTTTAAAATTATTTATAAGAAAGCTAGCAAGAAGGTTATAAGCATTGGAAGGTTATAACCATTGGATGGTTATAAACATCATTCCTTGTAATTTAATCTAAATTAAAAAAAAAATAAATGCATTGAAATCGGTTAAGATTCAGAGGATGTAGCCTTTTTTCTAGACGCTTTTCACTTATCGCTCGTATCGTACCCCAGGTCTTAGGCTTAAAGAAGTTGCTGTTTTCTTTTCTTTCAAACTATTTTTTCTTCTTATGTGAGGAAAATCAGTGGTTAAAAAAGTCGTGGCAAAATATGCTTTTTTCACAGAGACTTTTTCTGTCAATGATGTAAATGGTCTCTTCTACAGCAAATATATATTTTTAGTACTAAATTATTTTTTTAAATAAAAACACACCAAGATGAAGTTTCAGATCAGCAGCACTCTGAGCACTCTCAATGGCCTTCCGTTTATGCATTTCAAGTGCTTGCTGCCGCACTGCTAGTTCTTTTTCAACAGTAGCTAAAGAGTTTTGGAGAATCCTTTCTTTCTCTTCAAGCTTTCGAACCACTATATTTGTTGCTTCTACCTGAGTTGAAAGTGTCGTAACCTAAAACAATATTTTAAAATTTTACTGTTTAGACTAACAAATTAATTTTACAGAAAAACTAAATATATGTTATAAGATATTAGAGACAAACTATGACCTGATGAAACTAAGCTTAATACATTTTTTGTATACAGTAAAGAATTGTGCATCTATATAAACAAACTGTAAAGTCCTACAATCGACATTGTTATGGGTAATTGTTGGAGGTTGAAGCTCGTGTGCCCCGCCGCCTATTTGCAGGGTCCCACTCAGATTTGTGTCTCCAGCCGTATTGTTGCTGTTTATATTTTTCAGTTACAATTTGGATCTTGTTTAGTGCGGTTGGTATAAGTATCCTCCTTAGATATAAGTGACAATGCACCTTGTTTTCGATCTGACAAACAAATAAAAGGCAAATGCTCCAGGAGCGCACAGACGAAGAATTTGTGGGTATTTCTTCAGATTCATTTCCATGCTAGAAAGCTTCTTTTAGTTTGATTATGAAATTAGCAATGGGGCGGATATTTGACATTATAAGTTAATAATTCCAAATATATAACAAGAGGATGCTGAGAGAGACGAAAGAGTCGAATGGTAGTGAGATTGAGATGAGGAGAGATTGGCGAGCGTACAAGTGAACCTAGTCGGATAAGCATCGAGCGTACCGGCGCTGCTAGTCCCTTCATTCGCCAGCAATGGGTTAAGAAACACCAACTCCTTCATTATTTGGGATCTGAAATTTTTGCAGCTCTTCTACTTAAAATCCCCTCCCCCCCCCAAAAAAAAAATAAATCAGTCTCATAACAGGCCAAAAGGGCCCAGAGGGGCATATACTGTAGAGTGGGTATTCTGGACCATAAGGCAGCACATTAGGGAGATAGTGTGGTCAGTACTATGTTTCGGCCACCTGATTTTTCCCTAAATAGGTACCCATCAATCAATTAACGACCGTGTGAGCCTAGGGACAATCCGGGACCCCAAATCCAACCCTCGAACAACACTAGAAGATACAAATCTTTAGGACCGCCTCTACCACTGAGCAAACCTCGAACCCTCCTAGAACCTCAATTTCAATTTATTTTCCTTTTTTAGCATAAATATGCTTTAGCGGTGACTAAACTGGAAAAAAAAAACATTACAAAAAAGTGTCTGCTGGCCTTTGCACATGCGCAGTGGCCATGTATGAAAAGGAAGACTGTATGTGTCACAAAAAAGTGTCCACTGGCGTTCGCGCATGCGCAGGGGCCATGTACGAAAAAGATAACTGTATGTTATAGAGTACATTACACAGGTTTATCGGGTAGACCTAGCCTTACAAAAAAGTGTCACAAGAAGGTGTCCACTGGCATTCGCGCTTGTGCAGTGGCCATGTATGAAAAATAAGGCTATACGTTATACAGAACTTTGCATAAGTTTGTCGGGTGGTCCTATGCGTACCAAAAAGGTGTCACAAAAAAGTGTCCACTGGCGTTCGCGCATGCGCAGTGGCCATGTACGAAAAAGAAGATTATACGTGGATTGTCCGGAAAACACGTATAAAAAATTCGGGGCGTCCTGTCAAGACGTTGTGGAGGGGCGCTCGATGTTTCCCCCTCTCTATGCAATCCACTCAATGCTCGGTTCGAGCCGGAGTGCTCTACGAGTTAAGTAGGATTTACGAGTGCTTGTTGAAAGTAACCCCTTTTTCACCTGCCGTCGGCATGGAGCTCTCTCTGATTGAGGAACAGTGCATCAACATCAAGTTTCTTGCAAAGCTAGGTACGAATAGTTGTGAGATTTTTGAGTGTTTGCAAGAAGTTTACGGAGACAATTCTCTGAAGGAACCAACCGTCAACAAGTGGTGAAAAGGTTTCGAGAAGATGTGAAAACAATGTTGATTGTTTTCTTTGATTTTCAGGGCATTGTTCACCAGGAATTTGTCCCTCCCGGCCAGACAGTGAACGGGCATTTTTATTTTGAAGTTTTGCGTCGTCTCAGAGCTCGTGTGGCCAGAGTTAGACCGGATTTGGCACAAGGGGGCAGATGGATTCTTCATCATGACAACGCGCCTGCTCACACGTCTCTTGTGCGTGAGCTTTTGGCCCAGAGCTCAATCACCGTAACAGAACACCCGCCTTATTCCCCCGATTTAGCACCTTGCGACTTCTTACTGTTCCCGAAATGCAAAATGGTGCTCCGTGGGCGTCACTTGGGGGATGTAGAAGCCACCAAGGCTGAAACAATACGGCATATGAAGAGCCTCACAACTGAAGACTTTCTGAGATCGTATCAGCAGTGGAAACGGCGTTGGCAGAAGTGCATCTTGTCTCAGGGGGAGTACTTTGAAGGATACCATATTGAAATACTTGAATATTTGTAAAATAAAGTTATTATTCCACTTTTATACGTATTTTCCGGACAAACCACATATGTTATAGAGTACATTACAGAGGTTTGTTGGGTGGACCTAAAGCATATTTATGTTCCAGAATTTGAGAAAGAAATAATTTTTCTTATTTAGATTAAAGGGACTAGTTTTGTTGAATGCTGAGCACTCTCTCCTAAGCTGAATTACCCCTATCCCAAGAAAAATACTACTTAAATAAATGAATGTGGATTTCTTTTCTTCTGAAATTCAGGCTAGAAATACATGCAAATCAAAACGTATTTTTACAGAAAACTAACTGACTCATTGAAAATCTGCCTGCACAGTTCTTTTATTCTGGCTTTCTCCAGATTTGGTTAATTTCTTGAATCCAGGGTATACTCTTCAGTCTGTCATGATCTTTTTTGTAAATCTTGTTGTATGTATATATAGAATTTTAGAATTTTTTTGTCCTAATGTTTGCTACATGGTTTGATAGTTATTCTGTTATTTTAACCCTTTAACGGGCACAATTCACTAGCTATGTTGGAATTTTTTTAATTTATATTTGGGAGTCTGGGGGGCATCCATTTACTAAATATGAACCCAGGATGTTTAAAAAAAAAAAAAATCGTATTCATGACTACGGGGTAGGCCGTTTATTTGGCCCTTGCCCATTCCAGGCATCGGGAATCCCTGATATGCAATGCCGCGATACGTCGTAAAGCCGATTCCAAGTCGCAAAGATCCCGAAAATGAAAATGGTTCATTGGATGGCGTTATCCTAAGATTGGCCGACTTTATAAAAGAAAAAAAAAAAAAAAAAAATTGATGAATAATTTATAATAATAGTATAATGCTAGCCCACAACATCATTAGGAATGCCAAAAAAAGTATTTTTTCCTTCCAGTCTCACGAGAGTAAGGTACTTATGAGACGAATCAATGAATAACATGAAAGTGATATACTCATTTCAATTAAAATCAATTAATTCCTAATCTAGAATGTATAAAAGAATTATTACATACTTTGAAACGATTTCCGGATAAGATGAGTGATACAGGGAGCGAATAATGCATGGCAAACACTGACCGGTCGGGGTGCGGGAATGGGCAAGGACCGCTTAATCGGTCAACTTCGTCATATATCGGCTCCTCGGGCCCAAGACCTCCAAATACTATTTTTTGGCATACCCCGGAATCTAGCAGGAAGCATTGGAACCAATTTCGCCATACTCGCGTATTTTTTAATTTCAGCGAGCAGAGGCCGCTTAATCGGCCCATGCCCGTTAAGGGGTTAAGGGATTTTGTTCTGCAGCTACCCTATTTTTCTAACTGCGCTAAGGAGATAATATTTTGTTTTTCCTTAACTTTATCAATGTGAGGCGGAGTGCGCATGCTACCTACTCCCTCCACAGGCGTACCAAACTCCCTCTCCTAGAGCGGCCGTACGCACCCATCTTTTTTTTTACTTAGACGCTAGTGACTAATCATCATATTCATGTTCATCTTGCAGACGTGCTTTACTTGAAACAATTTATTTACTACAATTAAGGTATGCAACAAACCTACAGTAACCATTTAAATAAAATCTACCTATGTTTCTATTTCATTCCGAAGCCAATCGCACATTCCATTAACAACATTGCAGCTGACAGTGAGTTTTCTCCACTTGGAATAGTAAAGGAGTTGAAGAAAATAAATTTGATGTACTTTGGCAGTTATAAAAATATATAAATAGAAAAGAGTGGTAACCTATAGAAAACCCATCCCAAAATTATTAGTTAATAATAATGGACGTTAAAATTTAAATAAATATAAAACAGAAAGAATATTGGGTTAAGGTTAAAAATAAATTGACACTTCTTTTGTTTGTAACTAAACAAAGCAAAGCTGTAAATTTTATTTCATATGATATGAGAAGGTAGCTGATGCTATCAAAGGCTTAGATGAGTATTTTTTGCCTCAAAAGAATCTGATTTATGAGCGTTATAAGTTCTTTGTATGTGTTCAGGAGTCTGAAACAATTGGGGATTATTTGACCCGCCTGAGATTGGCCGCAAGCTCGTGTGAGTATGGTGGGTTGTCTGAAGGGATGATACTGGCTAGGTTGGTGGCAGGATTGAGTGATAAAGAACTGAGAGAGACCTTGCTCCAAGACCGGGACTTGACTTTGAACAAAGCTTTGGAGAAGTGTAAGGTGGTTCTGGAGGGCCCTGCTGTCAACAAGGGCGGATCCCAGGTTAGGAATTGTGAGTATTGTGGTTATAGTCATGAAAAGGGGAGGTGTCCGGCCTATGGCAAGACTTGTAGGAAATGTAATAGGAAAAATCACTTTGAGAGGCGTTGTAAAGAGGCGGTGGTGAGTCTGGTAGAGACAGACGTGGAGGAATCTCTTGGGGAAAGATATGTGTATGCAACCGAAGGCTGTTCAAAGGGGACTTCAGATTGGATGGTGAAAATTAAGATTAAAGATAGGTGGATGAATTTTAAAATTGATTCTGGTGCCCAAGTTAATGTTATCCCATTTCAAACGGCACGGCAAATTCCTATAATGAAATATAATAAAAAGATTTCTACTTATGCTGGAAGATTTTTTAATGTAATAGGTTGATGTCACCTAGACTGTTTTCTTAAAAATAGGAAGTACACTTTGAATTTTGAAATTGTGGATACCCCTTCGAGTGTTGCGCTGTTGGGATTGGCTTCTTCCGCTGAGATGGGTCTTATCTGCAGAGTAGACGAGATCTCTTTGGACTCTATAAGGCAGGAATACGGGGACCTATTTGAGGGATTCGGTAAGATGGTATGTAAGTGCCACATCACCACGGACCCATCAGTGATGCCGACTGTTAGACCTCCTAGGAGGATCCCGTTTACAGTCATGGACAAGTTTAAGAAGGAGCTGGATCGGATGGAAGGTCTTGGGGTTATAGAGAAGGTTGACAAGCCGACAGATTGGGTCAGCTCTTTGGTTATAGCCTACAAGCGTAATGGTGATGTAAGGATCTGTCTGGACCCTAGGGATGTCAATAAGGCTATCAAAAGGGAAAACTTTCAGCTACCGACCGTGGAGGAAATAGCAGGCAAGCTGAAAGGCGCAAAGTACTTTAGTACACTTGACGCAATGTGTGGATTTTGGCAAATTGAATTGGATCAAGAGAGTTCTGACTTATGCACATTTAGCACTCTGAGGGGCCGATATAAGTTTTTAAGGATGGCTTTTGGGCTTTCATGCGCACCTGAACACTTCCATAGAGAATATAGGAAGATTTTTGAAGGTTTGGATGAGACAGACACCTTTATCGATGATTTGCTGGTTTTTGGAAGGACCAGGGATGATAAGAATTTGGAGCGGGTCCTGCAGCGAGCTAGGGAAACAGGTGTGAAGTTTAATGTAGATAAATGCAAGATTGGTCTGAGGGAGATTACATACCTGGGGCATTTATTTTCTGAAGAGGGGATGCTGCCAGATGCGAGGAAAGTGGAGGCTGTCCAAAGATTACCGGTTCCGACAAACAGAAAGGATGTGGAAAGATTTTTGGGCATGGCAAATTATCTTAATAAATTTATTAAGGATTCTCTGTTGTAGCTGAGCCGTTAAGAATTTTACTTAAGAAAGACGTTCCATGGTATTGGGAGGACGATCAGCTGAAGGCGTTTGAAAAGTTGACATCAGCTATTAGTAGTCTACCGGTGTTGAGTTATTATGACCCTAACTTGCCCGTTATTGTGTCTGTGGATGCATCTCAGAAAGGACTTGGAGCTGTTCTGAAGCAGAGCGGTCGTCCTTTAGCCTTTGCCTATAGGACCCTGACTGAGATAGAGATGAGATATGCCAACATCGAAAAATAACTGTATGCGGTGGTGTTCGGCTGTGAGAGGTTTCATATGTACACGCACGGCAAGAAATTCGTTGTCGAGCCGGACTACAAGCCTCTAGAGATAGTATCCAAGCCGCTCTACCTCTGCCCGCCTCGCCTTCAGAGGATGCTACTCTGGCTTCAGCGCTACTACATCACCATCAGGTATGTTCCGGGGAAGGACATGCAGCTAGCTGATACCTTGTCCAGGGCTCCTCTGAGGGATGACGCAGCATTGGAAATCACTCCTGAAGTTGACAGCTATATCATTGCACTTATTAGCAATCTACCAATTGTGACGAGACCTTGAAGAGGATAAGATTGGAGACGGATCGAGATCCGGAGCTGTTGGCTGTAAAGGATTGGGTCCTTGGAGGCAGCAAGGCGGAATCATCTAATCCCTTTGTTGAAAGGTACAAGCACCTTCGAGAGGAGCTGACATTTGGGGAAGGGTTGCTGCTAAAGGGTGCCCAGATTATGATTCCCAAGTCTTTGCGGAGGGAAATGTTGGACAAGATCCACTACGCTCACCAGGGAGTTGAGAAGTGCAAAGAGCGAGTGCGAGAGGTACTTTTCTGGCCAGGAATGAATAACGATATTACCCAAATGATAAGAAAATGTGACATTTGCTTACGGTACCGTAACTCGAATCCTAGGGAGCCTATGATTATTCAAGATCCACCGCAGGGGCCTTGGCAGAAAGTTGGCGTTGACATCTATATGTTAAGAGGGGTTGACTGGCTGCTTATTGTAGACTACTATTCCAAATTTGTCGAGGTGGTGCAGTTACGAGGCCTGACCAGTGGGTACGTAATCACTTCTATGAAGACGGCCTTTGCGACTCATGGAGTTCCGGAGGAAGTAGTTGCGGATCAGGGCACTCAGTTTTCCTCTAGGGAGTTTTTAAAATTTGCTCAAGCCTGGAACTTCAAAAGAACACTGGTGAGCCCCAAGTATCAACAGGCAAATGGACAGGCTGAGAGATCAATCCAGACTGTGAAGAAGATGCTCAACAAGGCCTACGCCGCCGGGCGGGATGTGTACCTTTGCCTTCTGGAGCTGAACAACACCCCTAGCCAGGACCTGGCGGCGCCGGCACAGCTGCTGATGAGCAGGCGACTACGGGGTGTTTTGTCCGCAGTGAGTAATCATCTCGAGCCATGCCGAGCCACGGACCTGGGGGCTGTGAGGAGGCGGCAAGACGATTACAAAGAGCAGTATGATAGGCGGGGCACGAGCACGAGGTCTCTGGGGAACCTGGGGATCGGGGTCCTGGTACAGAGGACACCTGGTTCGTCTTATAGTCCAGCCACTGTCGTTGAGCGCTTGGACAGCGGGCCAAGGTCCTACCGTCTCCAGGGAGAGGATGGGCAGCAACTGGAGAGGAACCGGAGGCACATTACCCACAAGAACGGGGACAGGATGGGAGGAGAGGAGGTGGAGGGTGAAGGCGAGGATTCCGGAGTGGAAGTCACCGAAGCAGCAGGACATCGAACGAGGTCTGGGAGGATAGTCCGGAAGCCCCAGCGTCTCGATCTGTGAGGGCCACTTCTCTGACGAGGAAGATGTTGTGTATTTGTATTTGTTTATTTCTACCTCTTAGTTAAATTATATCATGTGTTATATAGTTCTAGGTTATATCATGTGCTAGGATCAGTTTTTTTTTTTTTTTTTTTTTTTTTTTTTTTTTTTTTTTTTTTTTTTTACGGCGCATCTACATCTAGGTCAAGGATCAGTTAATAAATGTCAGTATTGAAAGTTACCTTATTTTAACATTTATTACAATATATATATATAGTAGCAAGTTAATTATTAATGAATATCTTAATCTCAGGGGATTAACGGTTCCGAGTGCATAAAAAGAAATCAATTATATATTCCCAAACAGTCCTGACATACAAGTATCAATCCAAATGTCTCATCAAACAAATAATAAATAAATCAATACAAATCCACAAGAAATAACTCTTACCTTTTATTGAGTAGAGTCTTCCAGAAAAGTCAAAATTATTCTTCACTTAAGTAATTTCTTCCTCTGCAGGACACGTCTTCACTATCAATACTCTTGTTTAAACCAGACTATAAAATCAAACATATATAAAACACGCAATCAGTCACTATCCGAAGTATTCGGGAAAACGCCGTCGAGAGGAATCGTACTCCATAAGCTGCTGTATATAGAATGAAGGTTTTTAGCGAGAAGAAGCCGATGCTTTCTCCCACCACATTCTGCATCTTGTCGGTTAACATTTTATTTAGGTAATAGTTATGACCTTGTAATTTAATTTATTGTTTGCTTGTATGTACATTTATTTTATAACTATTGTATGTCAGTACGGTCCAGAAATATTATAAATTTATATCGTATATAATGCGATGTCATCGTAAAATAGTAACTACTATTTTACGATAGCCAGTTTATTTTAGCCGTCTACTATTTTACGGTGCCAGTTTGCACGGGCTTTTCAAGCTCTCCAATATTTTGAATTTAAAAAGGTTCCCATGAATGTAATTTATTATTAGTTCGCTTTTTTTTCTTCTTCAGGCTGTATTTCTGTATATAACTGATATCGGAGAGGTTCATTTCCTGTGCTTTGTTTTCTAACCCAGTTGGGTCTAAAATCTCATCAAGGAATTTGAAATATGGAACTCCCTTAATCTTATTGTTTTAATCCTTATTTTGTGCTTAATTCTTGAACATTAATTCCTGTGCAAATAACTTGCTCTGTCCTAAAATAATATTTTGATTAATACTCACTTGCTCTTTTAGAGCCTCTTTTTCTTCACGAGATAATTTATGAAGTTGGTTTGATTTGATTCGTTCTGACATCAGTTTGAAGTTAGCATCATCTTTCTCTCGAAGTTGTTGAATCAGACGTGAATTCTGCTCCTGCATGTCCTCGAACGCCTGCCCTGTCACCTCCATCTCATTCAGCAAAGCCTCTTCCTCCTGCCAACACACTCCCTAAAAGATTTGTGCAAACAAATTACAGGCTTATAGATCTAAGGAAAACTCAGGGATTGTGAGAACACTTGAGCACAAATAAATCTCTCGGGTATGCTATGATGGAATAAATCATTGATATATTTATGTTTAAAAAGGGTACATAAAATAAAAACAACAACACTTTAACGCACAAAACCTTCTTTTTATAAAGCAAGTTTTGTTTTGTATTTTTTTTTTTTTTTTTTCTTTCTTTACTTTAGGGCGTTGTAAAACACCTGCTAATACTTATTGTATTAAAAAAAATCTGGTTCCAAGAAATAAGGTGGGACATATAAGCCATGCGTTAAAGGGTTAACCATTGAAGTAGTAAATGATTGTTTACAAACAATTTTTAAATAAAACAAAATGAGATGAGACCTGTTATTTTAATACTTTTATTCATAAATAAGTTGAAATTCTTATAGACAAACTGATTCAAGGGGTAATAGTACCTAGAATATGTATTTTTTTGGGCTTAAACACTTTTTTAAATATTTAAAAATCTTTATGAGACAGATTTTTTAAATGGCTCAAGAAGACAATTTAAAGAAAAAGTGGTCACTATAAGGATTTGTAAGTGATTGCTGGTGGCAGGAGGATTTAGGGGTCCCCCTCAAAGAAAGTGAATTCTGCAGAGGCCAGATAATCAGTTAATGGGTTGCCAGCCATTGCGCCATTTAGTTTTAAAAAAAATTAAAATCAAAAAATCGTTATGTACTTCATAACTTATATAAACATTGATAGAATACAGAACTGAAAAATATTGGTTCATTTTCTTTCATATATGGGATAAAATGGCATTTGATTTTGTGTACACACGGTAGTATTACCCCTTAATATAGATTAATTGATATGTATTAAGTTAAAACACATGCACATTCCCTCTTTGCTGTTCATTTCCATGACACATTCAAGTTAAATAAAATTATTTGAAAAGAAATTATGGACATGCCATAATATTCAAACAACTTCCCAAGATTAAATTCCAACTTGGTGTGAAGTGAGAAAAACTTTACTTTTGAGGATCACTCTCTAATTATATATTAAACTCAACATAGCATCTATGATGTGATTGATTACAAACTTATAATGCATTTTGTGCAATTATAGTATTTTTATTAGGAACTTGTGTCCATTGTCTTAAGCTTTTGAAATAAAAAAATGTTTGGGCGACTAATGCAGTTTACATTATGTTGAAAACAAAGAAAAAGTAGTTAGTAGTCATGCTTTTATCAGAGTCAAAAGGTAAAAAAAAGTACATTGCGAGTAGTCACCCTACTTTGGTCTGCCAGAGAGGGGAAAGAAGCTCGACCTTGGTTAGCCATATAAGGTGGAGCGACTCTACTTTCGTCAGTTTTTAATGAGTTAATAGCACAACCTCCTTGTGTTATTTTAATATTTCTTAATAACTCCAAACAAGTAAATGCTTGGTTTTGTTCCTTCAATCCTTCGAGTGTGGTTATCTACTGTACAAGCCGAGGAAGGTCGTGCACTGAGAGCAGAGGATTTCTCCCCAAGTCGGAGTGAGATGTGCCCTCGGTGCTATCCACTTGTCCAGCAATCCTCAATGTATTACGAGTTATTGAATGCGAATGATTTCTAGGCAAGTTCTATTTTTGGTTCTATCAAGGGGATTTCCAAGGAGCTGGTATTTCTCCTGTTTCACCACTAGGATTCATTTTTACTACATCTGGCTGGAGGGTGATCTATGAACTATATCTCCGGGGCCTTTTTCATACAGTAGCACACACTCAAAAATTATTAAATAAAAAATAATGTATAAAAAAGTGTACACTTCGAAACAGTGGGGGATCTCATGTTTTTAAATACTTTAAATATGTGAATAGTGTAAATATTTGTAACTCTAGTACTGCCGATCCACATCCTCGATCAAAAAGGAGGATGGTAAAATAAATGTACGATGCTCAAAAGAGAACGCCGGACCCGTGGTAATTATTGCATTGTGGGCTTACCGCACAGGTAAGGTAGGCCAGGTCAACTTGCAGTACTACAAGAGTTAATTAGCTAGTTTATATATACTGCTCATATTTAATTTATGTAACTCAGAATTGAACTTATTTTGTTCTTTTTGTTTTTAGAACCCTGTTGAAGACTGAAATTAAACAGAAACATTGGCATACGAGAAAATAATTCTCCATATTTAGAGTCAAATGCCTCACAATTTCTATAACATTATTCCTGCTCTTCACATTTATACCAAATATAATATGGGTAGATACCTGTTTTTATCAGAAAGTAAAAGAAATAATAGACAAAATAGAAAGTGCACTAATTATTTATGTATTTGCAATTTGATACTCTTTTTGATTAATTCTTGATAAATTAAAACATTAAATGTTCATTCCTTTTTTGGCTCATATAACTGTGAGGTTATTGTAAAACCAATCTGAATTGCCACATATATTACTTTTTATAAACATTTGACCAGTGGATGCCAATTTTTTTAAATTTTCTCGGAGAAAATTTAGAATCAAAACCGTTTTAATATTTTTATGTCAATCAAGAAGACAGATATTTTAGAAATAAAATATTTATCTTAAAGTTGATGAAGGAAGCCAAAATAATATTGCTCACACGAAGAAAAATTCTATTTAAATAATTTATTTAAATCAAATTTTATATTTTGTTTGAACTATTATCTAAAAGATATATGATTCATACTCAAAAATCATTCATAAACAAATGTTATAAATTTAATTAAAATTAAAAGAATCTATTATTAACAAGCAAATTTGTATTGCTATTGATATTAAATAACTGTTAGGAAATTGTGAATGCACACAGTTTAGGTTGGTAAGAAAAAACATGAAAAACAATATTTCTGGAGTCTGGGATTATAGAAATGACGAAGTGTGATAAATAAAATTGTAGAATATGAAAAGGTAAACCACACCAGTAAAAAGCAAAGAAAAAGGCTGTTCTGTCCACACTGAAATTGCTAAAAAGAGAAATGATATCACATAACTTCCAAAGGAAGTAGTCTAGCTTGGTTATTTTTATATATGATGCTCGGCACAACCTCACAATTGAAATGTTCAATATTCATTACAAATAATAAAACATTAAAAAAATAAAGTATATTTGTTAATCTAGCAATAATGCAAAGGTTCTGCTCAAGTGAACCCACTTCAAAAGAAAGGTAACAGAAAATGGAGGAAGACGAAGAATTGAGGAAATGGTTGGGATGCGGAAAAAAGGACAGGAATTTTGGAGGGTAGGGCCTTGCCTGTTTATGAGTGGCGACCTGCTTTTGGAGTTGATATGCCTGCTCCTCCAGATGCTTTATCTTTCTCAGGGCATCCTCGTCAGCAAGCTTCTTACGTTCCTCTCTTTTACTTTCCTGAAAGGTATTGGTCTCATAAGTTTCCTAGGCTTATAATATTCGATCACATCAAACATTTTTCTGAGTGCTTTAAAAAACAAACCATAGAAAAACATCTGAAAGCAAGATCCATGCACAAGGAAGCAATAATAAAAGCGACAGAAAAATAATAAAAATTCAGAATTTCAATGAAATCAAGGAAAAAAAATGTTGAAGAATATCATGATCAAGAAAGGGATAAAATCATTTTTTTGGAGTTCTCTAAGATGAAAAAAAAAACACGTAAAAAACCAAATCCATTATGAGGTTAAAAATTCAAAGAAATAAGTCCTAACTGTAAATGAATGTGTCAATAATTAGAATAATTCCTACATAACAGCTTTAAATCGCTTAAGAAAAGCCTCTAAATCAAATTGAAATGGAGGAACGATATTTCAAGAATGAAAATCTGATGAGAATCAGAACTAGAAATAACCAAAACAAAATCCTCTTGCTATAACCAGCTGGAAAGTTGTCCTGATCCACAGCGAATAAAATTTCAAAACAACAACTACTTGTTACGGCGCTAATAGCCAAATAGTTGATGCGCCGTAAAAAAAAAAAAAAAAAAAAAAAAAAAAAAAAAAACAAGAAAAAAAAAACAAAAAAAAAAAAAAAAACAACTACTTGGTTTTCTTTAAAGAGAAGTAAAGTTATATCTTCTCATCTAAAAATAAATAAATTTTCATTTCTGTTTTTAAAATTCAGGTTTTAATGACCCTCACTAGTCTTAGTATCTACACTCCATGATTTATACGAGTGATTTTTAATTTTAATTGGTACATGCAACTAAAAAAATAAAAAATATATATAAAATATGAATTGATCAATAGTAACATTTGAGGGATCAAGTGGCTAATGCAGGAGATGGGGGTTCGAGTCCCTCCGGCAGAGGAAGAAAATAACTTAGGAGATATTTTTTGTAAACATTGACAAATTATTATACATTTAAAAGCAAAACTACACTTTTCAAAACACAAACAAGCTACAATAAAGGCCAAGTGGCTACACAAAAAATGATCAATATTAGAACAAACATTTTTTCCATTAGAAATTCAAAAAGGGTGTCCAGGCAAAATGTTTAATCAGATATATAGACCTCAAGAGCACCAAAAAAAATGCATTGCAACACGGTCTGATAGTGAGTAAAGTAAAATTTTGTGTTTAACATAATGGCTTATGTTATCTGTTTTAATATGGAGAAATTAATTAAAAACTGACCAAGATAATTTCATTTTGATCTCACCATCCCAAAGGAAATACAATTTTTCCTAAGGATCACAGTGATAAATGTATCCAAAAATTGAATAAAAAGAACTTTTGAGAAGCCCAACAATGCTTAAATAAGGATTTTCATTAAATTAAAAAAAGGTACTAACCACAAAGTTTAATTTTCTTAAATTGGAACTGTATTATAATTGTTTTACCCTTTGATGTCTATATAAGGGTTTGAAAAAAAAAATAATAATAATAAATACAATTAGGGCCTACTACAAAGGTTTAGGAATTCTGCCACTTCATGTATATGATTATAGATACAAACTTACTAACCAAGAAAACTTCGTCTGACCTATCTCATAGCCTTGCAAGGACAATCACAGAGCAACAAAAAAACATAGTCCAGAGGTTGAACATTCAGTGCGTAGGTTGACAGTGATCAATTACATTAAGAATCAATGTGTTTTCAGGGTTAGTATAAATTTAGTAAGCCTTTTTCTTTATGATAGCAAGAATTAAAGATTATATAGTTTACAAACAGATATTATGTACTGAGGTACTTCTCATTTACGATTTGCTAAATAATGAAAAATAAGTATTACTGCCAGTGAAAATATCGAATTAAACTTTTTCAAAAACTGCCTTTGTAAAAAAACAAAACAAAATAAAGTGGCAATATAAGTGATTTTATGAAAATGCTAGAACTTGAAAGTCATGTAATATTTGTATGAGAAAAAATACAAATAAGAAAAAGTAAGTTATTTTTATATAAAAAATAAAACTAAAAGTATAGAAATATTCCTAATTGAAATAAATCACTAAACTACCAAATCTAATCTACATTATAGAAGCGGAAAAACACTCAGTACATAGGTGGTTAGCGGAGCGGTATATACCTGTACCTGGACTTTCTTCAGCTGCTGTCTCATCTCTTCCAATTCAGCTCGGAGTTTCTTTTCTGCAGCCATTAATTGTACCTTGTCTCGCTGCTCTTTGCTCACACCTTTGTACATATCAAGGAGGAGCTTCATTTCTTTCTGGTCATTCACGGCCTTCCTAGAATGATTAATATAAAATAATAATCAGTAAGAAAATAAATAATGTTTAAAAAAAAAAGTTCTTTAAACAACAATTTTTGGTTACATAGAAGTGTTTTATTTATTTTTATTAATTTAAATGATAAATCATTTTAAAAGATCTTTTTTAAAAGATTAGATGTCCCTCAAGGTTGTCCTTTGACCTAGCTTGAATTTAATGTGAGAACAATGGCCGTCTACGAGAATTGCGGGAACATGAAATCCAGGAGGAATATGGGTTAAAAATTGGGAGGTCCTTGGTCTCTTTGGTCCCAAAACTTACATCTTCTAAAAACATTTTTAAACAAAATGTTTTTAGAAGATGGAAGATAAAGTGTGACATCCAATCACTCTCTCGATAAATCCTAAGAGATTCAATAAGAATTGTCAACAACAATTTGAATGGCTGAGAGAGAGAGAGAGAGAGAGAGAGAAAAAAAAAAGAGAAAGAGAAGTCTCCAACAAAAATAGTAATTACAAATAAAATAAGAACACACAAAAAAACTCATGGTTTATGCATAGGCTAGAAACTCATCATTCCAAGGAAAGTAAATTGTGTAAGAAAAAAAAAAAAAAAAGGTAGAAAACAAAGAACATTTTCCTTGGAACGATAAGAAAGCTGTCGTTAAATATGGGCAACCATCAGTTGGACATGACCATTTCTATATATTAACACCTTGACTGAGGCATGACGCCGCAAGTTTATCATCAAAAACCACTACACTGTGGTGGCATGATGCCGGATGTGCGTCATAGGAGCTACCTGGCAAGCTGGGAGAAAAAGTTAAAAAGATTTGGGGATCAGCTACAAACCTCCAGGCTGGTTTATTCATTCCTACGTCGTCTCAGGCAAGTGCCTTATTCTGGAATTGTTCCAGCCTCAGACCTTCTGTAGGATTTTCTTCACCACATGTGCGTCATGGTAAAAAAAAAAAAATGTTTTTGAAGGTAATTATTATGTTTTTGAGGGTAAGTTATTTGCCCACATTAACAAAACAAATGAAATTATAAAATGGAAAAAAAAAAGATGTACAACTTTTTGGGTGATTTGGGCCCTCCCACAAACAACGTGTTAACAGAAGAATTAAAAAAAACAAAAAAACACATTAAATCATAAAAAAACAAAAAAAACAATAAGAATAATTTTCTTCATTAATCTTTAATTAAAACTTTTAATAAATCTGTAATTTTTGTATCCGAATAATGTACTCAATCGTTGATGTAATTACGAAATTAATTATTTTGTTTGTTAAATGAAATACTTTGTTTTTTAAAAAGTGGATGGCTCCTCCTGTCCATGTTGTGGTTAGTAACAGCAATTGAGTGGCATTACTTAATGGTTAGGGCCCTGTAAAGAGATAAGATGGCAAAAAAGGCCTTTAGCTTTTAAAATTATATTTTAAAAAGCGTCTCTAGTGTTTCAACCAAAATAAGAGGAGGAAAATTCATTGAAAAACTTTAATTTTAAAATTTATGTTCTTACTTCAACTGTGCTTTAAGATCTCGAACAAGCTCTGAATCAGCTGATTTAACTTCCTTCGCTCGATGCTGGTCCCTATGTTGCTCCTTCTTTACTTCTTTTTTAACAGTAACTCCGCCCTCTTTTTTAACAACAGGTGAACTCCCAGACTTTTCTTTATCTGTGCTGTCGTCCGCCTCCAACCATGCGATTACCAAAGGATAAATTAGATAAGTAGTAATTAAAAAAAAAAAAATCTCTTCACACAATTTTAAATCAAATAGAAAATTTGCGAAGAAGAAAAGAAGAAATTTTAAAAATGAATTGCCATAGAAGATTTTTATCTTAAAACAAATATTTTTAACTTGGTATAGATACAAATAAAACATTGGTATTTAATACTTTAATATAGTAAAAAAACAAATATTGGTAGCTAGGTATCAATTTCAAAATTAGAATGATACCAAAAACAGGTATTTAGCGATACCCAATCTAGTGTTGGTACTTCAAATTTCGAGTTGACATTTAAAATTTTGGCCACTCGAATTCTGACAAATTTTTACTTCTTTCTAAGGTAAAATGTTGTATGGAAACAGCTGCCTTTGAACAATCAAAAGACAGATCAAATGGTGGTGAGATTGACTCAAAGTTATAAAAAATAAATTACATATCTTCAATGAGGCAAATTAATTAATTAATTAATTAAAGGCAAATTAAGTAATTTGATATAAATAAATCTACGTAAAAGTTTCTTTCTAAAACGTTAATTCCGCTCTTCTTGACCAAGGTCATTATTAACAAGTGGTCATTTCATAATACGTGGCATTCAAATTTAGAAAACGCATATATTTATAAATTATACCAAACAATTTATTATTAAAACTGTCATAATTATTCATTACATTTTAATATGATTAGATGTCAAAGGTCTGGTTCAGAGTGATGATGTCTTGTGGCAAGTAAAAAAAAAATCAAAAAAAATCTTAGTTTTACTATAATATTTGGCACAGAAAAAGAACTATTAAATTAAAATTTAATTATTATGTAGACCACAAGGATTTTCGATTATTTCATGTAAGATCAAGAATACATTTCACAAGTAATTCTGGAGTGCCCCATTTACAAGAATCATAAAACTTTGATATCTTATACAGTATTATGTTTCTTGATAATACTTGATTATGAAGTATTATAATCAAGCAAGTTCTTGGTTTGAGCAAGTCTCATCAATCCACATTAACTTGAACTAGTTCGATTTTTGTGTGTGTGTGTGCGTGCGTGTATATATGTATATATATATATATATATATATATATATATATATATATATATATATATATATATAAATATTTATTTAGTTAATTAAATGAAATATTTAGACCACTGAGGGGGTAAGGAAGCATTCTCTTAAGCCCACCAATGATTAAAAAAAAAAAAATAAATAAAATCATTTTTTTTAGCATAAATATGCTTTAGCGATTACTACACTGAAAAAAAAGTTACAAAAAAGTGTCTGCTGGCGTTAGCACATGCACAGTGGCCAGGTACGAAAAAGAAGACTTTATGTTATACAGTACATTACATAAGTTTGTCTGGTGGACCTAAAGCGTATTTATGTTTCTGAATTAAAGGCAGAAGGCTCTAAACGAAATCATTTTTTTTTTTTTTTTTTTTTTTTTTTTTTTTTAGAAAATAGCCTATTTTTATGAGAAAGCCTATATGGGTTTTATGAGAATGCTGTTGCCCAATGTGGTCAACTAACACACAGATTGGTCTACTATTACTATTCTATAATATATTAGAAAAAAAGAAAAAAAAAAAAAAAAAAGAAATGATCACAGCAAGTGGAAGGTGATAATAATTAAGCTGTATAAAATCAAAAGCAAATTTCAATAAAACCAACGTTGCTTGAGAAAATTCTGAAAGCAAGTTTTGTGTCTTTAAATCAATTTTCCAAGATATAATGAAACTTATTGCATTTAGACTCGTATCCTATTTCAATATAGTTTCTCCATTAAACTTTGGTTAAATATAATATGTTTATCTAAGCGTTTATACATAAAACACAAGTTTAAGTTTACATAATTAAATTTAAAACATATTTACCTCTATCTCCTCATCAATGAACTCTCTTTTAATAGAAGGCTCTTCCTTGATTTTAATACCATCTCCATTATGTGACCCTTCATCTTCTTTGCCTTCCAAAATACCTTCTTTACTATCAGAACCAATGGGTAGGGTCGATGAAAATTTTGTTTGAAGATCTTCCAATTCTTTTTTTAACTGAATCGGAATTATATTACATTACAATGTATCAAAATACACACACATATTTCAACAAATAATGGAGTGAGAACTTTATCTTTTTTAAGTTTTAATTTTCCATCTCAAAATATTCTAAGACAAAAGGAGTTAAATTTACATTCTGATGAAAACTTGAGGTTTAGAAAAAAAAGAAAAAAGTTTCTTATGTAACTTTCAATGGGGCGATGTCAATCAGAGATATGAATGCTTAAAACTTTGAAATTGTTAGTTTTGTTATTTTTAACAGGTTTTTGTCTACCCTTTTTAATTGGTTGTTGTTTTATAATTATATTTAACTGTAAAAAGAGTATTTCAGTAAAACAAGGTAAGAAAATGAGAAACGTATTGGTATTATAGTGTTTCCAAGAGTGAATGTTGAGAAAGAGGATAGAGGAATTTTTGCTTAGGATTACTGTCAGTTTCCCGTTGTGGTGCCTGAAATCATCCTTCTCTTTGATATTTCATTTTTTATTTTTCACATAAGATCAAAACCCAACAATAACTGATTTTATTCCTTTACTTGTGATAGTAGGGATACAAAAGGATCCCTGCTAAGATGTTACAGTTCCTGTGAGTCGGACCTTTTTACTCGAATGGATTAGCTATAGTCTGAACACAAACAAAAGAACTAGAAGGGGCCTGGCTGGAGGGATCCGATGGAAGGTTAATAATAATAATTGTTCAAAGAAAATCAGTATCTACGCTCATGTAATTAAAAAAAAATCCTTGATTTAAACACATTCAAAGCAGAGTATGATTCGATCATATTAAATTTTATTATTGAAAAGTGACTACCACACACAATTTTTTATCATAATATGGTTTGTATTCAGTTAATATTTTTAAGAACAAACCTTCGGAATTTCTGCATTAGCATCCTTGTATTTTCTTTTATACCTATGAACCTCTCCCTTTAGCTGTTGGTTGTGGTTTTGTAAAGAAGTGATGAGATGGCGCATTTCCCTGTTGATTGGACCTGTCTGCTCATTCGCTGCAAGATTTTGTTCAAATTCTATCCTTAACATTTCATATTCCTTTCGAACCTGAGCAAGAACATCTTCCAACTGAATCACTTCAGTCCTAAGTTTTTTCTGACCCATCAGCTCTTCACTCTAGAATAATAAAGAAATAAAAATAAAATTCTATATAATAATAATAAAAAAAAAAAAAAAAAAAAAAAAGGAAAAAGCCACTTAACAATATCAATAAGAACACAGGTTGACACTGATTTGGTAACACGAAAGTGAACCACCATTTTGGGGGTTTTCTGGCGTGCTGAATCCAAATCTGACATCAGTTTTTTCCCTATACGCCAAGTTTTTAAAATATAGGGCTTTTAAGTTGTTTTTTATAATACTGAATCTTAAAATTTGCTCTGTCTACAGAACTTTTTTTTGGTGTTCTGGTTTCTATAATTTTTAAATGCTTTTTGGGGTGGACAATACGAATATGAAGTTGGATTTCATATAAATTGGTTCGTTTTTATAAAGAATATACTTTTAAGGAAAGAAACATGCAAAAATGCCCATTTTTCACAACTGTAAATTAATTTTTTACAAAATATAAAATTGATAGGAAAAATCTAATTGTGAATTTGGATTCTCCATTAAATTTCCTTTAAGAAAGAGCTATTAGAATTTTTAAAATTACAAAAATGAGGTGGTAAAAAAATAGTTTCCTGTACGGGACAAACAGGCTGATTCTCCGTCTACAGTTGGCCCAGCTTCATCTTTCTTAATCCTCAACTAGGTATACTCCACAGTCCATGCAAAATATGCCAATAGTATATTGTTGCCCTATGTGACATGGCGCCCTGCGGGGAGTGAGAACCTGCTTTCTCTACCTCTTTGGACTGAAGTACATTTTTATGTTTTATTCGGAATTTGCACCACTTGTAAATGTTTACTATCCACAAAAGATAGTCAATTTTCTTCTCAATTTTGGATGTAACTGTTTTCGTATACAATTTAAGATTTTTATTCTTTTGTTTTTTTTCCCGTGGTCGGTAGGCCTTGGTTAGGAGAGGCGTCGGTTCTGGGGGAGTCTGAGATATAATGGCGTAGAAGCACGTGCCAGGGAAAAGTTTTTTTTTTTGCAAGTATGGGGTTTCCAGTTTTATGGAGGGACTGAGGTGTCCTTTTTGTTAATAATGAAAAGGAAGATCCAGTAGCACGAGGAGGAAGCGTTTGTTTTCTCCGTTTTATCGTTTTGGCCGAACATGTGATTGGAACTCCATGTGGTAGGCTTTTAGAGCATATTGTGGGACAAATGAGTGAGTAACCCATACCTTTTATCTTCTGCTGGACACCAGGCTCCACGTTTTATTTATCTCCAGGCCTCATTTAAATTTTTGTCGTTCGATTACTGCCATGAGTGCAAGTAACTATATTGTGTATAGCTTAAAAATATGGGAAAAGATTAAGTTTACTATCGCTAAATAAGTTATTGGCAATGCCAAATTACCAAAATTTTGTGTTGTTGTAATTTGATATTGGTGGCTATGCCAGTTTGTGGAATTGTATATGTAGTTGCAATTCAAAATAATTCTTCAGCATGTGTTTTCTATGCCAATTTATTGGATAGGTATGGACTTCAGTTTTATCGTAATGTATTATTCACAAGTAGTTATTGGCCAGGCCAGACTATGGAATTTTATGAGTTTTGAGAATAGTGTCTTTTCCCAAATTAAATATTATATTTGATATATATATATATATATATATATATATATATATATATACACACACACACCAGATATAATTATTAATCTGGGAAGAAGCAAAAATATAGACTTTCAATAAAAGCATCAACATCTAGGCGCACGGTAGTGCGCCAGGCCAAGTTCCGGCCTAAGCATACTATGTGTATATTACATTACATTTATGCTTTTATCGAGAGTCTATTTTTGGCTTCTTCCCAGATTACTGATTGTATCTGGTGTATGTTATATCCCCAAAAAAAAACATAAATGTGAAATAGAGGCCAAGTTCCTCCCTCTACAAAGAAACACTCCCTTCCCCAAAAATATCCCCTCCTAACCCCCCCCCCCCCCCCCGAAACGCCTTACCATCCTACACTCCAAAAAAGAAGTATGAGTTAGTGTATTAAGTGCACCATATTTTCAACCAAAAATATTTGCCAATACAAGAGATGATACAAGAAAGAAATGTCCAAGTTCATTACTTGGAAGACCTCATAGTTACTTACTAAGAACAGTAAAGACACTTCAACTGACTTTTAAAAACAACAATAAAAATATTTATATCCAGTTACTAAAATATCACTTTCCTCAACCAGGTATATTCTTAAACTTGGCAATGTTTTATTTGTGCCGAAATAATCTTTAGAGAAAAACTAAACATTGCCAAGTTTAAGAATATACCTGGTTGAGGAAAGTGATATTTTAGTAACTGGATACAAATATTTTTTAAATATTTTTTTTAAATATTAAGAAGTCACAACTGTTGTTGATAAGATGCGTCGAAATGTTTTTTAAAACATCAAATATAGGTTCTCCTTACCAAGAGGATTCATTTGATACCCCACATGATGGGTTTCAGAAGGAATGATGGCTTTCCGATGGAACAAAAAGTACAAAACGTCATAGGTAATATGACACTCCCGTATCAAGACCTACCTGCGTGCCAAGTTTGGTCAAAATAGGTCAAACGGTGTGAATTTGTATAAGGAACAAACATACAGACAGACAGCTGAAAGACCTTTTTTACCTAGCCTAGTGCATTCCCCGGACCAAGGCCTACCTGTGTGCCAAGTTTGGTCAAAATCGGTCAAATGGTGTGAATTTGTGTAAGGAATAAACATGCAGACAGACAGCTGATAGACGATTTTGACCTAGCCTATGACACTACCCGGATAAAGACCGACATGTGTGTCAAATTTTGTCAAAATCGGTCAAACGGTGTGTATTTGTTTAAGGAACAAACAGACAGACAGACAGCTGATAGACAATTTAACCTAGCCTATGATTCCCTGTATCAAGACCCATCTGTGTCCCAAGTTTGGTCAAAATCGGTCAAACGGTACGGATTTGTAAGAGGAACAAGCATACAGACAGACAGCTGGTATAAGATTTTTACCGAGCCTATATGCATCTATTTGTTTCTTAAAACATCAAATATAGGTTCTTCATACCGAGACAATTCATTTGATACCCCACATCATGGGTTTCGGACGGAATGATGGGTTTCTGAAGGAAGTACAAAACTGGCACGCCCCCGCCCCGGAAGCGGAGTCAAACACAACTTTTCGCGATTTTTCGATTTTTTCCTTTAATAACGTCTTCATATCTATCTTCATGCAAAATTTCAAGTCTCTAGCATCATGGGAAGTGCCTAATAATTTTGATGAGTCAGTGAGTGAGTCCTATAAATCCCGATTTTCGATTGCTTATATCTCAGAAACTATTCAATGTAGAATTATGAAAATGTCCAGTTTTACTCACATCTAGTAGTATAATACCTGTGTAAAATTTCATAACTTTATCTTTACCTGGTTGAAAGTTATGAGAGGGTAAAAATCGGCTCTAAGACCGCCTGTAATATACACATAGTATGCTTAGGCCGGAACTTGGCCTGGCGCACTACCGTGCGCCTAGATGTTGATGCTTTTATTGAAAGTCTATATTTTTGCTTCTTCCCAGATTAATAATTATATCTGGTGTGTGTGTATATATATATCTTTATGCTTTTATTAAGAGTCTATTTTTGTTCTTCCCAGATTACTAATAGTATCTGGTGTATGTTATATGTTGATGCTTTTATTGAAAGTCTATATTTTTGCTTCTTCCCAGATTAATAATTATATCTGGTGTATGTGTGTATATATATATATATATATATATATATATATATATATATATATATATATATATCTTTATGCTTTTATTAAGAGTCTATTTTTGTTCTTCCCAGATTACTAATAGTATCTGGTGTATATACATATATGTATATCTATCGATACCTTTTACTATATTATTCAATATTTGAATAATATTAATCCTTCTTGTGATATTTCTATATATTAATGATATTTAATATATATATGTATTTATTCTTTTATTGGGAATTTATTTGTGATATTTCTAAATGTTAATTATATTTATACCTTTCCCAAGAAGCTATTTGTGCTACTATATTATTCAATATTTGAATAATATTAATTATGTTTGAACTGAATGTACTTATCTCAATATAGTTACCAGCTCTGAGTAATCTAATTGTGTTCTTTTTTTTTATTTGGATCACCTGGGTTTCATACCTCATTGAACCAGGCTATCCGTTGGTCTATCCGGATAAATTGTACCACCCCAGGTGTTGGTAAGTGAGTCTTGCTTTAAATTTTTTTTTTTTATAGTTTTAATATTCATTCAAGTCAAATATATTGGTACACCTAATTCTGATAATGTTAAATTGTTAACTCTGCAAATTATTGTAACTCATAAAAAAGTTATTTTGCAGACGTTAGGTAGTTGGGGTGAATAAAAAGGGGCTATGCTTTTAAAATGTAATATTTGTTTAATATTTATTAAATGATTACATATACATTATATTAAATACTAAATTTATTATAATTCATTGAATTATTTAATAATCTCTCATTATGAGAGAACATAAAATATTTACTTCTGTCAAAATATTCACTTTTTCCTTTTATGTTCTGTAACTTCATCCCTTTTCAAATTATAATTTAATAACTTATAATAAATTTAGTATTATATAATCATTTAATAATAATAAATAGAAAATTTTGAAGAGTTATACTAACTTCGCTCATACAGAAATGTATATTAAACAAATATTACATTTTAAAACCATAGCCCCTTTTCCTTTTATGTTCCATAACGTCATCCCTTATTATAATTATTAAATATTTAAGTATTTCAATAGTCATTACTTCCATCATTTCTATTTGCCGAAGATGAGCATTTTTTGAAGATTGTAGTTGATGTCTAACTTCATCGAGCTGTGTTTTTAACTGCATGGATTCATTGTAGAGGACGGAGAACTGGGACTGAAGGCATTTATACTCAGTGGTTTCAACAATAACACTCTCAGGAAGTTGTCGAATCTGAAAAACATTTATTCCTAGAATTTACAATAGAAGTCAACTTCTGTAATAATTATAAGCTTTCATTTAACATGTTGACTGACAAATACAAGATTTTCCATAGTTTCTGCAATTGCTGAGGATACTAACATTACTGTTAAGTTGGCTACTCAGTTTCCTGTGTTTTGTGATGCCTAACATATCCCTTTTATTTAACATGTGATTCAATTAGATGTATACTAAACAAAAGTGTTTATTTCTATTCTAAGCTTTCCAAATGTCACAAGGAATAAGTATGTAAAAGCACTTAGATGACAAAGTTTCTACGAATCGGATTTTCCTTAATATTAACACCATTTTTGCAAAAAAGAAAATTTTCTAAAAACTCGTCTCGACTTTACTTGAAAATGTTAGGAAGCTGCTGGAAGCTGATTTTTTGCGTTGATCTGTAGGAAATTGAAGGTGCTATTTGTTCACCCCTCTTGAAAACCAACAGCAATTCGTCAGCTCCACGGCCACTATTGAGGTTTTGAAATTTTTGTGTACCTGAAGTCTTAAAATAACTTGTATAAAGTTCAGAATTAAAAAATATGATTAATATTTCTTTTGTAATTTGGAGAAAACGACCTTTACTCTTGATTTTTAATGCACAAGGTAATATTATCCCTAAAGGTCACGTGATTAACTATCTGGATTTTTATGTTTTATTTACCAAAAGAATGTTATTAAAAAATTATCAAGAGAAAATGAAAATCTTTAATTAAGTGTAATATAACTAAGTTGTAGAAAATTAAGAAGATTACGCTTTTGCTCTGAGAAATGATTTTTTTTTCTTTCTTTGAGTAAAATAGAGTTACTATTCAACTTACATCCATTTTAAGTTTTTCTACTTCCTTTAGTGTTTCACGATGTTGTTGGTGAAGCCTGTCTAATTCTGTAAGCCTGTTATTAGCTAGTTCTCTCATCTCTTCAAGTTCTTTTTGCAATTCCTCAACCTAAAAACAAATGATAAAAAAAAAAAAATGATTTAAATAAAAATAATTAAAAACATGCGGCGTTAATAGACATATTGTTAATACGCCGTCAAACACAGAAAAAAAAAAAAAATTAAAAACATGACACTGTTAGAAATAGCTGTTATTCCCAAATTAACTCGTTTGTTATTCGGGACCCGTTAACAGTTATATGACATAGGTCAAAAATTGGGAAGAGATTGATGCAAAAGTTATTTCCTGAACAAATGAGTTTTTTTAAGTTGGGTGATTTACACAAAATTTTGAGATTTTCCTGCAAGTGTTATCATGTTGGGAGTCCACAAAAAATTAAATAATCTCTCATGATATGTCGTGTTACGACTAGTATTAATTATTATCAAGACCATGACAGCTCCTCTGAAGATGAAAGGGTAAGCGATGAATCTGATATGGCAGATGATAATTTTTTTTATTGTAGAAGATAAAAAAAAATGCATACAATGATGCATTAAACTGCGGATTTGATCCCAAAACTGGGAAGCCCCTTATGACCCTGGATCACAACATGACCAAAGGAGGTGTTGTTAAAATGATAGTAGCATACTTAGTATCAAGAATAACAAGATGGCAAATGATCCTTTTCTATCACATGCTAATTATAGCTGGAATAAATTCACCAATCATATTCATATTCTTTTTCAGAGGAGGGTGAAGTTTAGCTGGGTTTTCTTGAAAATATTTGCGTTGCTGTTGAATGTACATATAAGAAGAAGGTCACAAATACAATCCTTGACAACTGATTTCTAAATTTTTATAAAGGGAATATCCATCAGAATACAACATAGCTGCAATAGGGCCATTGGGCAAAAACAAAAAAAGGAAGATGTCATATGTGTGGAAGAAAAAATGGAAATCGGTACAGAAAAAAAAAATTGCTAAGTGCAACAAATTTCCCTATAAAAACACGTTATAACTGAACCCATGCACATTCCTTGAGCGAGAAATGAAAGTTCTGGTGATGAATAATTTTTGTTTCCAATTTCATAAATTTATTGTATTTGTTAATTTTCATATTTATATTTTGAATGTGTAATAATTATTTACTGTTTAAGTAATTCTATCAGGATTTTATATTTATATTATCAATAACTTTTAATATTATATTAATAAAACAAATTTAAAAAAAATTAACATATATTAATCTTATTATTAACAAATTTTAATATATATAAAATAAAACTTCCAATAGTCATTTTCAAACCCCTACCTACCTGGGGCACTCTATACACCACAAGCCTACTGGGAGGTTAATAATTTAAAAAAAAAAAACTATGATTAAAGAGAATTACAATTATCTTTTTTATTGTTAATTTTTTTTTTCATTTTAATGTTAAAGGCCTTTATATAGTTGATTTTTAAAATGTTTACTAATATTGTTGAGTTGTTTGTAACTAATACTGTTGCATGGTATATTTTTGTTGCCTGATAATGACACATAAGTTTTGAAAGGGCTAGAGCATAATAAGATGAAAGTATTGAGGAAAGACAACTTAATTTCACCGAGCACCACTTCTCTAAAATAAAAGGACTAAATGGGTTGAAGGTGATTTTTCTTTAACACTTTCGCTGTCTTATTACGGAAGGTCACTAGCGATTCTACCCGCTTACGAGTGTCCCTTCGGAAGGACACTCCTCTATTACTTATACCTTTAGATTCAAAAGGGTCGTAAATGGAGGGGATTCATTTTTACAGCACCAGGTAAAGACAGTTGCCTTTAATATTGTTTGGGCTTTTTCCAACAGTGTGTTTCGTTTTCAAATTGCCTGACTGAAAGATTTTTTTATGAATTTTTAAACTTTTTCTTCTATAAATGTAAATTGTAAGTACAAAATGCACCCGATACTGAAATATTCCCAAAAAATGAACACCCAAAAGTGTTAAACATTGTAGTAGTAGTTTGGTAACAACAATGGTTAATTTTCTTCAACAACACATTTTGGCTATATTTTTTCTGTTGGACACATAATTTCTTTTGGGGTATTATTTTTGTGAGTAAACACCTATAATGTAAAAAGATTTTTATTTGAGAAAATGTTTACTTTAAGTCAAACATACATTCCATTTTTTTTAATTCCAAGAGTTGCTATAATGTTAATCTTAGAGTTGGCCTTCATTATCAAACCTCACTCTGCACCCATGTTTTATTTATAATCTACTATATATTTGTCAAATACTACTCACTCACTCACTGACCTATCATCGCCCAGCCCAAACCACTAATTTTGCATGGGCTCTCTCTCTTGAGGATGTAAACATTCGCAATGAAAGTTTTTTTTAATATTAAAATGTTTAAAGTATTTTTAGAGGGGTTTGAATTTATAGTAGGCTTTAAAAAGAGCATGCACACCTAGGCAGCGTGCTTTGCTAGGACGATAACAGGTCAGCTGTTACCGTACTGTGTCTTTTTCATAATATTATTTTTATTTGTGGTTCATTTCAACTATAATGACAGGCAAAGGGTTATCTATAGGTTATCTGTTTGTTGACACTGGTCCGGAGCGCCCCAGTATCAAGAAACATTATACTTTGATTACTTATCAATTGACAAATAACATATAGTATGACGGGAACAGTGCTATAATAAACTGCTATACAAAATTATATAGTAGCGTTAATTTTGATGATACATTATTTAACGCAATAAAATAACTACTTATCTGCCGTGGCAAATCACGGGTATTCAGCTAGTATACATATGTATGTATTTTAAGAAAATTTAATAACTGGTTGAAGACGAGTCATGGGAATAGTAATTTAATAACCGATTGTTAGGTAGATTATTTTTTTCCTTACAATTAAAATATGAATGTACGTTAAACAAACCTTTCGCTGAGAAACATTGGATGTAGGTGAGGGTTTAGCAGTTCCTTTTTCTTCCCCTTGGATCTGCTGGTAGTTCTTAAGCTTTTCAATAGCTTCAGCTAGGTGGTGCTCTAGTTTATCATTTCTTGCTTGTACTTTGGATAGCTCATACTGAAGATCGTCAATCTGATTCCTCATTTCAGCAGCTTCTGTCTCTCGACCAGCAACCTGGTCCTGCAGCTCTGCCATCTGAAAACAGATAACACAACTCAATTAAATTTATATTAAACATAGTAACAAGATGCACAAAAAGACCGCCATACTGAATTATAAAAAAAACAAAACAGTATTTCCTTTAATATCCAAAACAAAAATTATGTGAACAATCCAATAAACATTAATTACACAGGCACACAAAATAAAAAAAATGGTATTTTACAGAGACGCTATACATATATCCTTATATATTTTGATACGCTGAATCTGAATCCGGAGTCCTTTTCACCCTAGCACGTCAGATTTAAGACCATTTGAAGGTCACATTTCGTATAAAGTTGTTTAAGAAGAAATAACTTGAGCTTCCATGTTTTTGAGGGTCCCTGAATTACCCTATCAGCGCAAAATCAAGGTAATTTCAAAGACAAATACCTATGTCTATTTTGCAAAAATGAATTTTTGACTGCAGATACATTTTCTTCAAAATAAACATATTTGTCCTTGAAATGACCTTGATTTTGCGCTGATGGGGGTGAAAGAGATCTTGGATTTGAATTCAGCGACCCTCGAAACCAAGGAAGCTCAAGTAATTTCTTCTTAAACGACTTTATACGAAATTTGACCTTCAAATGCTCTTAAACTTGACGTGGTAGGGTGAAAAGGATTCCGGATTCAGATTCAGCGCATCAAAATACATAAGAATATATGTATGGCGCCTCTGGAAAATAAAACTTTTTTATTTTCCCTCGTAAGTCGTTTGCATAACCGTTGAGTTCATTGCTTCCAATAACTATGGTATTATGTCCAAGAATGAAATATTATTGTGATATAAAATAACTCCAAGTCACTTATGTTTAATAGAATGTCTACTACTTTTGTAAAAGCCAACTTCATGATTTGAAATGCAAATTTCATGCCCATTAATAAGAAAATAATTTCACTTAAAAAGAAAAAGCCTTAACTTTTAGCTTAAAATTATTTGTAACCTTATACGGATTACTGTAATATCTATTAACTTACAATTTTACGTAGATTTAAAACAATTAATAAAACTGTATAAAGTGTATATCGTATGATAAAGAGGATGGTTAAATTAATTTTAAAGGTGAAGAAATGATGATAACAAAAATATTAGAATGACTGTGGAGTTAGCAGCCTCACAAATATTGAACAATGGTAGCAGAATTCAAAATTTCCAAAAATATTACTAACTAAATATTTATTGTCAATGTACATAATTTAGTAAAATAAATTCACGTTTTTGGATACATATGGCGTAGCCCAAAAATAGTACTTCATTTTTCTTTTTTACCACTTTATTATATATGGGCAAATATACAATAATATGTAGTACAAAAGAAAAATGAAGTGTGTGTATATATATATATATATATATATATATATATATATATATATATATATATATATAAACGTGAATATACTTGATTGGTCAGAAACACGTGAAATAGAATGGTAAATTAAAGTGTACAAAATCTCAATATTTGTCTGTATGAAAAACCCTGATTATGAATAAAGAGAAATAAAAATATATGTAAATAATGGATAATTAATGTGTAACTGCTACAACAAAGGAATCTAACATCTACCAGAGGGAGGAAGGTAGGATGGCATGGAAGTCCCAGGAATATGCTAGACTCCTGTAAAACTGAAATGTTGTGACTTGGTTTTTATAATTTATGACTTTTTCATGCAGTAGACACCCTGCTTAAACATTTCCCATCAGCGCTAATTTTTTGCCCTGATATTATCATTGTAAACCTATATAAAATTGGAAAATTTATATAAAATTGTAGGTAAATGTTAAGACGAGGGTTCTAGGCACTAATTATTTTGAAATTTTGCGCTATATCGTATTTTGATTCACTAAACACAAATCCGTTAAAAAAAAAACTTGCTCTCAACTAGGAAAGAAGTTATGAGGCACTAAAGTTCACTGCTATTGAGGTTAAAGTTGACGTAAACAGCGTATTTGTAAACACGCGCATGCGCAGACATGTAACATTGGGAAACAAATAACTCTCATTTGAAATATTGCTAAATCATTTACAAACCTCGATAAAATCGGAATTCTATCCATAACAGCGAGTTGGATTGACAAGAGTTTTGATACCTTCTTGAGCGAGCGGAAACGCATAGCAAGTCTGCCCAAAAGTCGTCCTAGACATTCTTCTTAATATACATGATTATTAATACGCTGTTTACGCCAACTTTCATAACAGTGAACTTAAGTTAGTGCTTAATAGCTTCTTTCCTAGTTGGAGCGTTTTTTTGTTTTTTTTTTGTAACGGTTTTAGTGCAGCAAAATTTCGCCTTCACGTTTACCAAATTGTATTTTATTTTACTTTGAATAAAAAAACACAGGAATGAAAGGATTAAAAAATAGCAACTATTTCAAACTGATAGATGACACTAACTTTTATAAAAAGTGATTGCATATACCAGGGTTGGCCAAGCTCCTTGAGAGTCCGAGCCATTTTTTCAAAATTTTTCGCGAGCCACAATTAAAAAAGTATTTAAGAGGTATGCAAAAATGGCATTAAAAAATTTCTTTTACAGAAATTATATTTATTGAAAACATAAATAAAAGTACAAAATATGTGTAATGAATTTAAATATTAAAAACATTTATTTTACTTCTTTTGATAATTCTTTAGCAAGAGTGATAAACATTTTTTTCCTCAAGATCACGTCAGTTGCAATAAAAGTTCAAAATCAGTTTTGAGTTGACGATTAACACTCTCGGTGCCAACGTCCTTTCGGAAGGACAGTAGCGACCGTCCCCGCGGCCGGGTGTCCTTTCGGAAGGACACTCCTGCGTTACTTTTCACTTGAGGTTCAAAACGCTCGCAAATGGAGGGGGTTCACTTTTACGACTCCAGGTAAACGCAGTTGTCTTCAGTATTGTTTGGGCTTTCTAGCAGTGTTATCCGTTTTCAAATTGGCTGACCGGAAGAGTTTTTATGAATTTTTAAACTTTTTCTTCGATAAATTGTTTATAAGTAAGTACAATTTATTATATAATGGATATTTACTTCCTGATTTAATATATTTAAATACAATTCACTAAATTGTTAAATTTTTGTTGCAGATATTGATTGGCAACAAAGGATATTTTTAAAAATATTATCGTTTGGCATCGAAATTTGGTAGTTACAGGGTAATTTTTGCTTTTTATTTATCACATTTATTGTTGTAAATTATTATTATTATTATTATTATTAAATTTAAAATTTTAAAATAAGTTAAATTTTAACGTTCATTTATTATTAATATGAATTTTAGGACGGGATATCTATAGGTTACCACCTTTTTCTAGCCAGGATAGGGCTGATGCCTTTTCTTTTTTCTAAAGAAAAGCCATCGCTGTTTTATTATGTTAAATTATTTATTTATTATTGTATCCCCTCCATTTAATATTTATTTATGTTAAATAATTAATAATTAATTAATTAAAAAAAATAATTATGTTTTACTTTATTTTTTAGGATTAAAAAACAAAAACAAAATGGCATCACCCGTTTTGTCGTTATCTGCTGGTGGGAAGAAAAGGGAACTTGATAAAGATTCTTTTTGATTGATCTGATTTTTTTTTTTTTTTTTTTTTTTTTACATTTCCGTAATAATTATTTTTTTATATCACAGATACGTCTGCGGGTAACAAGGAAAGCGTAGAGAAATATTTTATTTCCAATTTGACATCTGAGGATGTCTACAAACTGCTGGAAGAAGTATCGGCCGATGAACTTGACTCAGACTCGGACTTCGACTACGAAGACGTGAGAACTGAAATTTTTGGGCCAGAAGCAACTGAAGAAAATCCACACTTTTCACTGATCTCATACCAATATAATTCAGCTGAATCCCACAAATTTAAAATAACAATTAAAATAATTATATTTGCAAATGGTGTTCAACGTTAATGTTAAAATAATTGAAAACGTCCAAGAAAATAATATTTAAACCAATAATTATATATGATTGGTTATTGTTATTTGTTATTCTAATAAAAATTGTCAAAAATTATTGAGTTTTCTTTTAAAATAAATAAACATTAGGTGTAGGTGTAGCGTGTCTGACTAATGGGCGTCTATTGATACTAGCCCGCAAAGCAGCTGGAATTCCTCGCGTACTGATGTCCCTCCTGAAGGACACTTCCGAAAATGCAATTCCGGCTAGTTTTCTTTGTTGCATTACTATTAAACACATCAGACATGATTAAAAAAAAATGTATCCATGAAAAATTCAACAAAAAAATTCATCAGTACGCAGGGTATTCCCAGAAAATGACGTCAGCACCGAGAGTGTTAAGCCACTGTTTATGTTCGTTCACACAGTTTTTGATGAGACACATCATTCTTAACTTGGGCGGAAATGAAATTTGTTACAATGCTGCACTTAGTCTTTCACATTTGTTGTCAGTAATTTAAAAGACATTTTGAAACACATTTGGAGCAATAATAATTATTTATTAAATATAATAACACAAAATGGTGCCAATGACCATAGCGGTCAATGCACCAAAATATAAAAAAAACAAAACACAAAAATGAAAAGTGAACTTGGGTACATTTATCAAGAGCCACAAATAATCCTTCAAAGAGCCGCAGGTTGGCCTCCTCTGGTATACACATTGTCTATAGGTGTTTCCAATGACAATAACCTTATCAAAATTACCTTAAGGGAGATTGTGTGATACTTCTTATGGAGGGATGTATTGAGTGCTTGAAGATTCCTATTTTCCGCCTGAATTTCAATATTGGCTTGCCTAATGACTTCATCCATAACAGGTGCTTCATCTGAAAAAGTGTATATTTTATGGAAAGGAAGAATTCCTATTTTATGTTAAGAAAGTAGAATGTGTGAATTTTTATAAACTTTGAATTAGGCCAGGAATGGAACAAGAAATAGAACTAGACGTACAATAGGGGATTAATGAGCTTTCCTAAACATACATTGTTAAAATGAGAAAAGAGTGCGATATAAAAATAAAAACAAAATAAGCAGGTCATGGTATTTTTTTTTTTTTTTTTGTTTCATGCAATTTTATATTCTATTGTTACATTTATGTAAATAATATTTCAAATAGTTATAAACAGACAAATTTTATTTTAATTCAATCTACTTTGATTTTATTATTGGTTATGTCTACTTGCCTGAGAAAACCAAGATACAACTTACAAGCGGGTAGCTGCCATTTAATCACATTATGGTAAGGTACCACTCCAAAATATAGAAATGGTAGCATCAACTATGTTTTAATAACACAGCTCAAGGTTGATGTCAAAGAGTCATTAGATTATCTCTTGAAGTATTATAACATCAAACTCTTTTTCTGATCAAATTAAGTGAACTACATCTTAGATGTTACATAATTATAATTATTTGAGAGGATAAAGTTGACCGTTGTTAATGCGAAGGTACGCAAGACAATGGGTGGAGTGAATAAAAGCTAGAATCTAGCCCTTAGATGTAGCTCTTCCTCAATATGGAGTGAATAAACAAGAGCTACTTCTAGGTAGCAAGATCTAAGTAAGTTAGTCTCATCTCCTGATAAACTAAGGAAATTCTAAGGGTAGCTGTTGCTAACCCCTAGCTGCAGCTAGGATTCCTACCACCCCTGTCTCGTCCCTCTTCCTTCCTGTCAGGGTTTGTTGCTTGTCTCTCTCTCTCCCCATCGGGCTGCGTGTGTCTTGTGCAACTGTCGACACGCATGGGCCCTATTGGGGGGGGGCTGCAGTACCCTCCGAAATCGGTAAAGATTTGTCAAAAAAAACAACATAAAAATAAATTAAATGAGACCACTTTGGTCAGAAAAAATAATTTCTTTTTGGTGTAATATAATTTTAATTGGCTAACTATTCTAAGATCTAGATTGATAATATTCCATACCCCCCAAATGCTCTCAGCCCTCCCCCCAAGTACTCCAAGCCTCTCCCAAAATTATTTTCTATATACGCCCATGCCAACTTAGATCGGTCACTTTTTATAACAGTATTAGTCAATGATTCTGTGGCAATGGAAAAATCTAAATTACTAGCTGCTATTAAAGAAAGAAAACCTCCTTGGGACAGCATTAGTAATGAATTTTCCGTACGGCGAAAGGTCGCTGTTGTAAAGTTAAATAAGTTGCTGAGTAACATTAAATCAAGCATAATGAAGAAAACCGACCGAAAAGTCACCGGCAATAAGCCTATAAAATTGAAGCAGTAGGGAAAAGATTTTTACAAATTATTGATCAAGGGCAAAAATCCCAGAAAGAATTCAAATGGATTCACCGACAAGCGTCTAACAAGGAAGTAGGAACCCAGCACTGCTTCACAACAAATTGCAAATAAAAAATTGAAAAAGTGCGAAAATGGTTGAGGTTTACGGTACGGAAGAAAAAACAACATCCGTCAACTCCAGAACTTCAAAGAATCGTTTTACTGCAGGAAATGTAGCTAAAGAAGATGAAAATGAAAGACGTGAAGACGTCCCGTCACATATAATACTCCTTTTCCTTACGAACATGCGTAAATGCCACCATGATTGAGCGAAAAGAAACGACTAACTAACAAGCTAGCATGACCCAGACCAGACTAGCTTTTTCCTTAGCAATTGCTACCCTTAGAACCTAGTCACAGCTCTTTATTCACATCTTCTACCTAGCTGCAGCTAGGAACCGTGATAAACTAAGCAAGTGCTAGCCCTAGCTACAGCTAACCTTCTTATTCACTAGGCCCTTAGCAATTGCTTGGAAAATACTTAGTTCTAGCAATTGCTAGCTTTTATTCACTCCATCCAATATAGTCCCCCAATTCAGGTCCCTCCCATAATCCCAAGCCTCACCCAAAAATCCCTAAGCACTACATTCCCCAACCTAAAATAGGACTTTCAACACACTGTAAACTTAAAAACTTTTACACTACTGTAAAAGACCTAATTCCAAAAAAAGACAGGGCCAATGTCGTGTACCAGATTCCATATATCGCACCAAAATGCAATAGTAGAAACATCGGATAAAAAACAAAACAAAAAAAAAAAAAAAAAAAAAAAAAAACATAAGAAAACGAATCAACACACAAAAAAATGACGTTAGGAAGAAAGACATAAAGACCGCTTTATCGAGACATGCCTTCACAGACAGACATAACTTTGGCTTTGACCAATACTCTATCTTCTAATGTGAATCTAACTATGATAAACGCCTCCTCTCCGAATCAATATTTATCCACCTTGAAAATAACCCAGTAAATGACAAAATTGATAAAGAAGTCATCTGTTCTACCTACTCCAACATTGTCCATTCATTAAAAACATCCTGCTAAAACTCTATATCACCAGCAATAAAAACCTCCATACCTGCCTCCCTTTCATTATCACCAAACTTTATGACACCACCATCCTTTCTTTGATCCTCTACTTTCGCCTTCATCTGGTCATTAAAACTCCTCCTCCCCACCCACTCTTTTCCCCAAACTTACCTTGATCAACAGTCAGAAAAGATCTGTGAGGCATAGTTCTCCGCCTTCTCACCGGTCTAGGTCTTAAACCAGTATTGATCTACCTATAATTTAAGCTCTAGCCATAGCATGATGTTTTTCTAGCTATGCATAATGTTTTATTTATTTATTTTTGTATATATATATATTGTAATGAAATATTACATTCATGAGAACCTTTTTAAATTCAAAATAGTCATTGAGAGCTTGAA
This sequence comes from Gonocerus acuteangulatus, assembly GCA_946811695.1. Lineage (NCBI taxonomy): Eukaryota > Metazoa > Arthropoda > Insecta > Hemiptera > Coreidae > Gonocerus > Gonocerus acuteangulatus. The sequence continues at coordinate 99,918,868 of OX328123.1, read as the reverse complement.
AAGCCCGCACAAACTATAATCCCCAATTTCCGATAACATCGCATTATATACGATCTAAATTTGTAGTATTTCTGGACCGTACTGACGTATGATGGTTATAAAATAAATGTACATACACACAGAGAATAAATTAATAATTTTTTTCTTTTTTCTTATTTTCTTGCTAGGCGGAAGGTCAAATAATAAAAACTTCACCACTCAGTTGCAAAAACTTCATTTCATCCCTACATGTTTCACACCTTTTTGGTGCCTCTTCAGGGGAAAAAGTTACAAATAAAAACTTACAGCCTCAACCTGAGGAGGATAACCTTCCACCAGTACGGCCACGTCTTGACTGATCATGGTCTGAAAGAATCCAACATGGCGAAATATAATCAGCTGATCGATAATCGATATGTCATACATTTAAAATTAATTTCCAGAAGAAATATAGTCTTACAATTAAAACCATCTTCCCACCCTCTAATTAAAACATAATTTTACTTTTTGTCGGGTGTAAATAAGAGTATTGATATCGAAGATGATATTGAAGATGAGACCATTTCCGGTGTGTGGAATACTAAGAATTTAGATCTTGGAAGAGTTTTAGTCAACTTAAACGCTATTATACCCAAAATAGAATATGTTTTATGAACTAAATGATCTTATTTAATTTATTTTTAAGGGTTTTATGAAATTTTTAGCGATCAAATAAAAATTACGGGGGAGGGGGGGGGAGGGCTGCAGCCCCCTCAGTCCCCCCTTATATACGCCCATGCATCCAAATGCAACCCCAATGGATGTATTGTGGGCAAAAAAGTAGAGGGACACCTCCGCAATGTCAAGATTAACAAAATTAAAACAAAAATCCATAACTGAATTCTTTAAATAAAGTTGGTTTGAATTTTGTTCATTTTTTCAGAAGAGTAAAGGTTTGAAATGTATACATCAACAGTTTCACAATTACAATACAGTTGAATAACAGTATGCACTCTACACTATAGCTATTTTTATAACTTTGAAAGGTTTTTTTTTTTTTTTTGTTTATCCCGATATCCGACCTTTTTCGCCATTCCGACCATGGCCCGGTCCCGTCATGGTCGGATATGAGAGGTTCTACTGTATTTGGAAGACTCAACACAATAAAAGGTAAGAGTTATTTCTTGTGGATATGTGTTGATTTATTGCATTGTTTGATGAGACATTTAGATTGATGGTTGTATATCAGAGCTGTTTAAGAATACATAATTAATTTCTTTTTTGTCACTCGGAACCATTTATACCCTGAGGTTGAGGTACTCATTGATAGTCGTGACCACATAAATTAATTCATTTTAAAATTAATATTAATTATAATAAAATTAAAATAAATATTAATTAATTAATTAAAAAATAATCTCTCTCTATATATAATTAAATCATAATAATATATATTGTAATGGTATTTTACATTACAAATTATTACATTATTACATAAAATGCAATAGACTCATTAATGTGTTAAAATCTATTGCAGGAATAAGTAAATATTATTTTGGTATAATGTCTAGCAGCATATACAGGTAGCACTGGTTACGGGTTGGACACTCCCGCCAAGAAACTCTTTTAGTTGTAATGAAGCTCTACTCGCGTGCAGTTCTTATGAAGCTCCAGTCCTATACAGTGCTAATGGGGATCTAGTCCTATGCAGTTGGTATGAAGCTCTACTCATGTGCAGTTCTGATGACGCTCCAGTCTTATACAGTTGCAATGGAGATCCAGTTGGTTACAGTTCAAGTGGAGATCTAGTACTCCGCCTGACTCAAGCTAGACAACATGACGAGAGGACTTCTTGATAAGGAAAGCCCCTGAAGAGGTGCGAAAAGGCAAGAAACATGTCGGGCGAAACATAACAAATAAAGCAGTTAATGTGAACAAAGAGTGTACTGCTTTATCGACCCCCTGCCAGAAAAACAAACAAGAAAAAGTGGAATATATATATATATATATATATATATATATATATATATATATATATATATATATATATATATATTGTTATAATAAAATATAAAATGAAATAATTAAAATATTTGAATTAGAGAATTGCGCCACGTTGGGTCGACAAAAGGTATAATATAATATTTAAATTTAAAAATTTGATAATATTTAATTTTAAAAACTCTTTATCTCAGGGGTCGGGTTCGAGTCCAGTAAAGTAAAACAAAGATAATTTTAAATAATAAAAAACAAAACAAAAGAAAAAACTCATAGATAAGTTACATCCAGGCATAAATAAACAAGCATTACCTGATATAAAGCCAGCTCGGTATTAACTGCATAGGACAGGATCTTCTTTACCACTGTATCTTCTTTTCACTGAACTGCACTTATGAGACTATATCTTCTTGTAAACTGAATTGTAGAGATGAGACATGAGACTGAAGCTTCCTTTAACAGACTTCAACTTTATGTGTCTGTATCTTCCATTACACTAAACTGCTTGTAACCGACTGAACTAACTTTCATGGCGGGAGCGTCATACCGGTATCCGATGCTACCTGTATAGACTGCTAGACAAATATAACAAATAATATTTGTTTATCCCACCGAATTCAACATATCAATGGGCTTTTAAGATTTCCAGAATTTTCGGTGTTTTAAAACTTTTAAATTTAATGTAATGTAAAATATCATTACATTATATATATATATATATATATATATATATATATATATATATATATATATATATATATTAGTATTAACTCTGCCCTGCTTGTTTTTACAGCCCTGATTAAAAGCTTCAATTTTAAGCCGAAACATCGGCAAACAATAAAACCCATTTTCACATGTAAAATTAAGTTTTCTTAGGAAACAACGACTGAACCCTGACAATTTCTACCTTTTGATAATTACAATTATTTTTATATATACCACTAGGACATTTATATTAATCACTATCTACCTCCATCAAGTTCTCCTTTAAGAGCAAGAGTAATCTTTTCATTCCTTTGCATGAGCCGATCAAAAGCTTGAATGACTTTAGCAACAGCACGCTTTGATACTTGGACCCTGTTTGCCAATTTGTCGTCCAACTCCTCCTTATCCCATGTAGAAAGTTGTAATAGGAATGATGTAGTAGCTTCCCCTTCATCTAGAACAAGAAAAAAATAACCAATACTAAATAATAATAAGAAAAGAGTACTTATATTTATTAAAACAACATATTTAGGAGAATCAGCACTCTCAGGATTGGAGAATAGTCGTGAATGTGGTGAGAAGTAAGGAAACAAGGATAAAAGTTGAAGTTCTGAATTAGGCTAAATTTTGCCTCATTTCCCTCAGAAGTTTGCCTGAGTTTAGAAAATAAAAACCTACCTTCTCGAGGAAGTATTTATTAATAATTAAAATTTATTTAAATTAACGAATTGGACTCATTTACCTCAGAAGAATACCATACAAAAAACTAAGGGGCCTACTGTGATAAAAGAGACAATTCAATAATATTTGGTTCTACAAATAAGGACTATTATTATTATTTCATGGAATCAAAGCACCAGACAAAGGAACCATAGCTAGAGTCATAGGATTAAATGTCATTTTCTAGTATTTAAACAAACATTTCTCTACGATATAAGGTTGAAACCCATTTTTTTTTTTTTTTTTTTAAATCTCCATTTTATTAACATGTTCGGGCCCGGCGTCATGGCATATGTGACACAGAGATGTGTTCTGAGGGCCCAGCGTCATAGCGTGGGCATCAGCAGATAGCTTTCTTTCTACCTCCGCTGCTCCGGGCCTTGTCCTATACCCTTCGCATTAGGTTTGGGACCTCAGTATGTTATTCCCAGGTAGGTTTGGGGGCCTGGTATCGTATGATACTGAATCCGCCAGAAAAATTCCTTCAGCGGGCCCACTGTCGTAGCATATTTGACACAACTAAATTGTAATTAATCCAATAAAAGTACATAACTTCAAAAGTTTCTTCACTTATTTATTTTTTTAGCGCGGTTCCTCCCTCCCTCCATAGGGAGGAACCCCGCTTATAAGGTTGATCTCATGAAACAATCCGGAAGTGCCGACTAGAAAATTTCGCGTTTCAGAACCCCTAGAAACTGAAAATAACGGTGGTTCAAATTTGTGTGTGTGTGTGTGTGTGTATATATATATATATATATATATATATATATATATATATATATATATATATAAATGTCTGTTTGCGGTTTTCCGGCCCCCCTAATGGTCCGATTTTGATGAAATTTGGTACAAAAATATGTCGTCCAATTTGAAAGGTCAAGTTCGTTAACCAGCAAAATCCGTCTACTGGAAGATGGCGTTTGGGGCAAAATTCGCGCAAAAAAAATCGTAACGCTTATGTTTTTGAGTTCATATGCTTGTAAGTACTCGTTTTATAGGCTTCTTGGGATAGTAAAACGAATGAAACCATTTTTAAGGCGATAGCTTTAACCGTTTCCGAAATCGGAAAAATAGTTGTTAAATCATGTTTTTGGTTTGGTTACTTAGAATCATGGGATTCGGTTAAAATATTTTCTGCATGTTTAAATTCCATACATACAAAGATGTGTAAATTTTGGTTACGTTTGGAGTTAAGGAAGAATTAGAATAAAATATTTTATTAAGAGACATGAAAAGTTTTGGGAACTTCGCATATTTTCCTTAATATCTTGAAAACAGTTGGGAAATCGTCATAAGTGGATAGAAACTATTCAAAAGCTTACTAAATTCTCTATAATTAATATTCTGAGAAGATTTACGATTAGTCGATGTCAATCGGAGAAAACGGTGATGAAAACTTTGAATGTGTTCTTTTGAACGGGTTTTCGTAGTTGTTTAGCTCACTTTTTAATTGTTTGCTTTAAATTGTATTTATTTTATGAAACATTTAGAAATTATAAACATTTTGATAGTTTTGAATACATAGAACATTGAAATAAAAATGTCATGTCTGTAGCAGTGGAGCCTGGCCAAGCCAGTCTCTAGGGTGTTCCAGGTATAAGGGTACGCTGCTGGCCCTTTGTCACCGGTCAAGCTGCTGGCCCTTTGTCACTGGTCCGTCTAGGTCATTCCAATGGATTTTAGGTGATATCATCCAGAATAGGTTTTTTTAGGTTCTTCCAAATTTGCATGAATGATACTACAAGACGCGACTTAAATAAAAAATCTCTATATCATGTTTAGGATAAAGGAAAAAAATATGTGAAAATCTAAGAATCCGGTTCCTTGTAATAACTGTTTCTATTCTAAGTATACAAAATGACACTAGGGATATGAATGGAACCACGCTAAGATGATGCAGCTCCTGTGAGTCGGACTTTTTATATGTTTATCGAAATAACTATACAAAAGGAAGACTTGGGCCCTGATGGAAATTTTTTTCAAAGCCATCGGTCCTGAAGTGTTAAAATCAAAACAATTTTCCAAAAAATGAAAGGAAATATATTGAACATAGGTCACAGTAATGCTAGAGTTGTATGCAAAAGTATCCGGCCAAAGGTATTTTTGAGATTAAGTATCGTATAAAGGGTGCAAAGTGGAAACAAATATATCATCATAAAGCATTTTTATTATGATATCGAAATGTTCAATTAAAAATTTTTATACATCGATTAACAATTAAATATAAAAAAAAAAAACAACAGTTTTTCATTTCTTCATAAGTGTCTGGCCAAATTCCAAGAACTAAAATTTAAGCCATTTTTTTTTTTTTTTTTTTACGTTTTCAGTCGCAAATGTATGTAAACATTATGAAGGTCTAAAGACATGCATTTTGGCATCTTCACTGAGCAATACTGATTGGAACGGAGTTCTTAACGTTTACTTAACTTCGGAATTGGTAACATAAACAATCAGAGCGAATCATAACATCTTGGAAGACTACAGGTAGTGTAAAAGATAAACACTGCCCTGGGAGGCCTAGGAAAACAACTAATGTGTGGAGAAAGAGATTCAGTGAATGTCTGTCTCAGACGTGAAAAAGAATGCGGCAATCATCGCACGCGAATTACGTGAAGAACATTTCGTTGACATTAGTCAAAGTACTGTTTCGCGCAGAATGACAGAAGTAGGGCTTCTTGGTCGTGTTGGAATTCAAAAACCACTTGTCAGACAAAAAGTAAGAAGGCACGTTAGAATTCGCAAGAATACATCAGAGTGGGACTATTGTAGATTCGTCTGAAAACAGTACTTTTCCAAAAAAAAAAGTACTGTTTTCAGACAAAATTAAAATTAACTCGTTTGGAAATGATGGAAGAAGGTACGTTCGACTACCATGGAGCACTAGAAATGATTCTTGCTATCAGACACCAATTGTAAAACACAGTGATCTCAAAATAATCTTATGGTGTGCATTTTCTTCAAAAGGCTTCGGTCCAATATTTTAAATTGAAGGCACTACGAACACTGCTACGTACAAGGATATTCTATCAGATCAAATGCTACCTTATGCTCGTCGAAATTTGCCAGAAGGATGAATTTTTCAACAAAACAATGATCCGAAACATTGCTTAAAGCTGCTTCAAGAGTTTTTCAGCCAGAAAAAGATCCGAGGTTTAGAGTGGCCGAGTCAATCTCCGGACTTGAACCCAGTAGAACATATATGGCAAGAATTGAAACGAAGAATAGGAACTGAAAATTTTGCTAATTAAGCTGCTTAGTGGGCAGTAGTTCAAGAAAAGTGGAAAACGCATCTCTCAAGATAGAATTATCAAGCTTATCGAATTGATGCCTCAGAGATATGCCATCGTGATAGCTTCCAAGGGTATGGCTACTAAATAGTAATGAAATGTTAAATTTATTACAATTTATTATTTTTTAGGTCTTTAGAGCCAAAGTTGTGCTTGGCCGGACACTTATGAAGAAGCAAAAAACATTGTTTTGTTATAAGTAATTGTTAATTTTTATATACAATTTTAGAATTGAGCATTTCGAGAGCACAATAAAAATACTTTATGATGATATATTTGTGTTTCCACTTTGCACCCTTTATACATTAGGTAATCACAAAATTATCTTTGGCTGGAAACTTTTGCATACAACTGTATATGTGGGTACAAAGATTGAATGTAAAGGAAAATGGTATCTTTATCAAAATAAATTAAATTGAGTTTTTTTTAGCAAAAATTAATTATCAGATACGAGTAGCCTGGATTCAGATGACCTCTTTGGATATGAGATTGTTGAAAGAGCTCTCTTCACTTCATAAATGATTTAGTACAGATGGAATGGTTGGGATTCGGCTAAATAAACCTCAATATGATTTTGTTTTAAAAAAATCTATATTTCGGACGTTTCGGCTACTCATTGGTAGCCTTCGTCAGCTAAAATGACAAAAAAAAGAAATTAATACAGAAACAATCAAGAAAAATTTATAATTGTGATAGGTAACAGAACTATAGATACAGTTTAACTTATAACAGAACATATCGTCTTAAAATTCTTAGAATGAGTAGAATGAAAAAGAAAATAGGTACAGTAATTGATTTTAATAGTAATTAGTAACATTAATTGATTTTACAAAGAAATAAGAGAACTATATACCAATGACAAATATAGTAGCTAATAGTAACATTAATTAATTTTACAAAGAAATAAGATACTACATACCAATGGAAATGCCGAGCGGCAGAGGAAGACCAAGGTTGGCAATTAAGTAACCATTGTGAAAGTGTCTAAGGAAAAAAGGAATCTGCAAGGGGTATATGTAACTGGAAACAGCAAGAGGTGGGGGAAAACGGGCGGTAGGATCAAACAGATGTTTATGACATTTTATGACAGGAAAGGAGAAAAGGTGTTAATGGAAGGATACCCAAGGGGCAAGGTAAAAATCTAGGTAGGTGGTCGGGCGAGTATTTGGAAAATATTAGCGTACATAGGAGAAATGCCTTGTTGGTCAGTTTTGTAATTTATATTGTTTTTGTTTAAGTTTATGTGTACACATTCCGAGATCTGTAGTCTTTTTTTGTTACGTTGTGTAGAAAGAATTTTCGTGTCGTCGAAGTTAAAAGTGTGTTTTTGTGTAATGGCGTGTTTTGCAAGTGCAGATTTATCTATTTCTTTATTAGTGATGGTTCGTTTATGTTGTGTAAGACGTGAGTGAATGTCATTTATGGTTTCTCCTATGTATACACCATTGCAGGAAGGGGTTTGGCAAGGGACTTGGTAAACACATCGGGTTGTATGTTCAAAAGGGATGGGATCTTTGAGTTTGGTGTAGAGGGTTTTGAGTTTGTTGGTAGTTTTCAAACCAAAGTTTAGGGAAGGGTAGGATTTTTTAATTGTCTTTGTAAGTTTATCAGTCAGTCCAGGTGTAAATGGTAGAGATCGGAACATTTGGGAACTGGGAGTTAGGGAAGAATTGGGAGAGATAGTGCTGGAAGGTTGGGATTTTATTTTTTTTTTTTTTTTTTTTTTTTTTTTTTTTTTTTTTTTTTTTTTTTTTTGCCGCTCGGCATTTCCATTGGTATGTAGTATCTTATTTCTTTGTAAAATTAATTAATGTTACTATTAGCTACTATATTTGTCATTGGTATATAGTTCTCTTATTTCTTTGTAAAATCAATTAATGTTACTAATTACTATTAAAATCAATTACTGTACCTATTTTCTTTTTCATTCTACTCATTCTAAGAATTTTAAGACGATATGTTCTGTTATAAGTTAAACTGTATCTATAGTTCTGTTACCTATCACAATTATAAATTTTTCTTGATTGTTTCTGTATTAATTTCTTTTTTTTGTCATTTTAGCTGACGAAGGCTACCAATGAGTAGCCGAAACGTCCGAAATATAGATTTTTTTAAAACAAAATCATATTGAGGTTTATTTAGCCGAATCCCAACCATTCCATCTGTACTTATCACCTCGACGGCTAACTATCTAATCATCATGATAAATGATTTAGAAAAGAAGATGAATTTAGCAACTAAAAGTATCAGATTTCCTTTTAGCTAAACAACATTGTTCTTATATAGGGGACATTCCTGCAACTTCTATTGTCCTACATTAGCGTTAATTTGTAAAAATTATTATTATGAAACTGTACTTAACATCATAACGCATTGGAATTTACTTACTTTTATTTTCGGATTCATCAGCAGTTTCTGCGTCAAATCTTTGAAGCAGAACTCTAATATCTTCATTTAGCTGATTCCAATACCTATTGACAACATTCAAAACAGCATCATCCTGGGTTTGTCTCTTTTCTAGTTGTTCTATTCGCTGTCGAAGTTCTGTTTCTACCCTGTTACGTTGTTCCAGTCTCTAAAACGAAGGAAGTAAAAAGAAAGGGTTTATCTTTGAGCATGATGGACTGTGCAAGTAAATGAAATCAAACAAAAACACTTAAAAAACAAACAAAAAATTCACCTGGGCTAGCTTCTTATTTTGAAATTGAAGAACTTTGATGTCCATTTCTTCTAAAGTCGATATAGGTCCAATTCGAACAGGTTCAAATTGGACCTTCTTTTGAGGGGGTTGACTGGAATTGCTCCCATCTGGTTCTGCATTTCTTTTAGACATTTTGAGCAATTAAAATAGTTATCCAGTAATAAATCAGGAGATGGGTCCTTTAAACGAAGGCCTATTCAGGGAAATACACACCCATTTAAGGAGCTAAGAGGATATCAACTCATTACTAGAAGGACTTTATTTTAAATCTGTATAAAAACATACAATATTTAATGTTAATCATTGATGACATGCAGAAGTGTAAAAATCACCTGATATTTCCACATCACCCACAAAATGTAGCGAGATCTACCAAATGAAAGACAAAGTATTTAAAAAAACTAAAGTAAAATCTTAATGCCTGCACGGATAAATTAATGATAAGGAAAGCCGGGAGAACCGTTTGTAGAATATTTCCAACTTGTCACCCATTCAAAAGGAGGTGAGATGATCGATATCAGGAGTACCTCAACAATAGTCCTGGACCTTAAACTTATTAATTTAAATTGTTAATAAAACCAGGAGAAGGCACACAAACTAGTTCCTCGACACATAATTACTGAAAAAAGGAGTAAAAAAACAAAACAAATCTTTGCTTCAAAACGAACGAACTGTTAAATATGATAATAAACCATTATATAGAGAATATCCATAAATAAGGCTATTTATAATGTGCATTTCCAGATAAACTATTTAGAAACAGAGTAATAGAAATAAAGACAGGAGCATTAATTCCGAATCTTTTCACATCTTAACCAATTGACTAACGAAAAAGAAGGGGTGTAAACATGGAGAGCTCAAAGCCTTGATTAGATCTGAGTTTGAATATTGTTATTACGTTCAAATATTTTGATGTTAAAAATAATTATAATGCCTAATATTTGGACTAGCTACTTTTTTTCTAAACTTTTCTCTTTTAAAAAGTGGTTAGATTAAAAAAGTCAAAATTTTATTTATTATAACTAAAAAACTTTTAATATTTATAGGAATATGCCAAAAAAATCTACTTATACTGAAAGTTATTTAAAAATATCATAAAATTATACATAATTTTTATTGTATTTTTTTTACCATGTTTTGTTAATTAATAAAATTTATATGGGCGACAGTTGGTCATCTTGTCAGCATCTTAGCTTGTAGTATTGTAAGCACAAAAATCCGGCCTGTTCAGTGTATGTATTATAATTGTTTGTTATCTAAAATTGAGCCAGACTGTGGACAAATAACATTGGTTTCATTGTTTATATTATTTATTTTAAAAAACTGCTCTGATGATGATATTACGGATGTGATTTATGAATTCATTACTCTAACCCGGCAAACCCTGAAGTGATTTTATATCCATTGTGCTGTTGTATATATTCGCTGTATATTTTCGATTAATTAGTTATGGCAGATCAAGACGAACTGGGTCGAGGAAATATGGATACTCTAGAGAATGGAGATGAGCAGTTAGGTGAAAACGGAGACGCGGACGGTGCGACGGGACATGTTGAGGATCAAGAATTAGAGGCTATTAAGGCAAGGGTTAGAGAAATGGAAGAAGAAGCTGAAAAACTTAAACAAATGCAAACCGAAGTTGACAAGCAGATGAATCTGGGCAGTCCACCTTCAACAATCCCAGGTGGGTTGAATTTATCTTTTGAAGAAAAAGTAGAAGTTGATAACCGCTCAATTTATGTTGGAAATGTTGATTATGGTGCTACAGCAGAAGAATTGGAGTCCCATTTTCATGGTTGTGGATCTATTAATAGAGTGACTATACTTTGTAATAAGTTTGATGGGCACCCTAAGGGGTTTGCCTATATTGAGTTTGCAGATAAAGACTCTGTCCAAACTGCAATGGCTATGGATGAATCATTATTCCGTGGACGTCAGATAAAAGTCAACCCAAAGAGGACTAATCGTCCAGGTTTAAGTACAACAAATAGAGGATTCCGAGGAGCCAGGGGGAGAGGAGGAAGATATACCAGAGGAGCATTGTATGGTTTCACCAGGTCCAGAAGAGCAAGAGTTTTTCGTCGGCCTTATTACATGCCTTACTGATTTTAAATAAATCTTGGAACAAGACACATGTTACTTTCTGCCTGCCCACCAATGCAGTTTATTTATTCCTTATTAGGTACATTAAAGTATTTATAAGGTAACTTTGAATATAGGGAACAAAGTGCCGCAATGGTTCTTTTTCTGTACGTGACTTGTTCTAAGATAAGTTTTTCATCAAGAAAAGTTTTTAATTTGTAATTTGAAGTATTCATTGGAAAATTAGTTTATACTGGCATAATCCTGAGGTTTCTATATTGATTGTTTACCTTTTTTTTTAAAAAAAAAAATATTTTTTAGTAAAATTATATTAAAATTTTTGAGTCTAGTTAAATTATTTCTCTTAGTGTGTTTGATGCGTAGAATTTCTTACAAAGAAAGTATATGCAGAAAGCAGGATAGCGGCAAAACATAATATGAATTTTAAATTTTTTTAGACCATTGTAAAAAAAATGAGTTTTGTTCTTGGAACTGTTGTTTTGTTATAAATTGTGTAAGAGTTTCTTTCATTGACTTTGTACATGCTAATCACCCTTGTATTTATAATTAATATTTTAAAATCAAGAATGATTTGTGTTTTATTATTATTATTACTTTCTATGTTTTACTTTTTTCTACAACAAATGAATTTCTGATTTATAAAGTGATTTTATTTTTACATGATTTGGAAACACCCGCGATAGTCGATGAATTTTATTTTTTCATTGCTAGGCAAAATACCTTGAAGTATTGGTGAGCCCGAGATTTTTGATTACAGTTATAATTATTTGCTTACATTTATTGTTTTGAAATCTGAAGGTTTGTTTACAAAAGCATTGGATATTTTATACAACATTGTGTTGAGGAACTATTCATCTGCTGATAGGTGTATGTTTTATCTGTACTTAGTGTATGTTAAACCATTGTGGGCTCTTACGTTCGTGATGATGTCAGGGAATTGGTTTTTAATGTGAAAATCATAGATGATGATGATTATATTTATAATTCATGCAGGCTTCTGTCTTTCATTCAATTTCGGTAAAGAAAAAAAAAGGTAATTCGTAGTAGACAATGAAAGCTCGATACTTTCATTTTTGTGATCATTGATGAAAGTATTATGATTGAAATTCTTTTATATCTAATTGAGAATTTTGTATTTGAGAAAAGTGGGTTATGATTTTTAGACAACCGTTTTCCGCAGAGTAAGTACAAATCTTTATTATAAGTAAACTGACTGGTTATTGTTAGTTAATTAGAGCAATTGTTTATCTAGTTCATAATCAACCTTGAACCACAGAGGTTCCATGGTATAAATCAGGCTAATATATTATTGTTAATGAAATTTTTGAATTAGGTAGGAAAGCACACATGATTGAAGGAGGTACATATTTAAAGCTGAACATTTTCTCAAGAGATCAACGACCATTGAGTTGATTTGACATCTCAATTCTGTTGGCATGTAAAAAATCAGTGAATGTGCCAAAAACATCTTTCTTTTTATGCGTTTGATATAAAAACAATCTGCATTATATCACATATATTTGATATCAAATTGGATCTTGAAATTAAAAGCCTCACTGTATTTATAAATATTGTTTATAGTTTCCTAATTTACTATTTTCTCATTTCATGTAGCTTAAATGGGAGATTGTGGATATTTAACTGATTTTTATGTTGGTAAGAATAAATTTAAATAAAAAACACAAGTGTTCTATCATTTTATAAATTTTTTAATTCAAAAGAAAAAAGTGGCCCTTGTTTATGAAATTTCCTTAGAAGAAAGGCTCGTTTCATTATTCAAGGGGAGTTTCTAGCATAGACATGCTTTGTGGAAATAAAGACAGGAAATTAGATGGGATCCCCACACCCCTTAGTACTGTAAAATGGTAATACTAGGTTTTAATATTTTTAACACTAGAAATATTAAAAAGTGTTAAATAATACCATTGATATTCTAATACAGAAGTACTTCAATAATATATTTGCAGATTAGATAGGGTCTTGGCGCCTGTTTAAACAGGAAGCAAAATTAAACTAGGAGGGCCATGTGATCGCAAATGAACCGTGAAAAAAGAATATTGATTGCTTGGCTGGACCATTTTATAGCCAAATGCTTTTTCATATATTGATTGCTACGTCATTAGAGAAGTTAAAAAGGCGTATTTATTTATTTTTATCTTTTTCTGAAAGCGGCTCCAATCGTATAGATGCAGATGTGCGCTAAAAAATCTGTTAGATGCACTTTTTTTTTACAAAACTAGCAAATTTTTATATTTGTAGGATTTTGCATTGACCTATTACTCGGAACTTTTGATCCTGGGGTTGATTAAAGAAGAACGAGTTTATTCAGGGAGATAAAGTTTTAATATCTTGCATATTCATTTAATACTCCTTGTATATTTTTAATACTGCTTTAAAAGTTTCATCTTTAATATTTATCTACAAGTCTAGTTAGAGGACTTTCCCTCCAAAATGTATTTTTTACACAAATTGGTGAAGCAATAATTTAAGTAATACATTTATCATTAAAAATATATGTGGCCTCAAATAATACATGTATTTAAAATTATACTTGCTATTGATTTTTATCCATATGTATCTTCATTGAGAAGGTACTTTTTCCCTACTTAATTTGAGTAATCGTATTAAAACCATTTTTTTGGTCATCTCAACCAAGTATTTTCTTTAACTTCACATTTCAGCCTACGGCATTTACAATCTACAAGAAAAATACATTTTTGTTTTGCTATTTGAACTTATCAGCACTACATATTTTCTAAAATTAGACAAAATAAACAATATTTAATGGCGTAAAAACATGATAAAATGTTAATCACCACTAAACCATCTTTAAGGTCTAAGAAAATGATATTGCTCATTGTTTCCTTGCCTAACTACTCTTTAATTAATTCCCCCAAAGTTTCTTGGGCAGAATTCAATGGATTAGCAGTAATTGTATACAGCATCTGTTCAATTTGAGAGCAAACTTGGATAAAATCATGTTGTCTGCTGGAATTGATATTCTCTAAGGTTGGAAACACGGTTAAAATATTTACTATATTGAATAATCAAATGAAGAAATCTTAAAGAAAGTAGTACAGCCTTATCCAATATGTTTAATTCGGGCAATGATAGCCACGTAGTTTTTGCCCTAAAAAACAAACAAACAATATGTTTAATTACCGTGCCTTCCTCTACATATTTTACACATCACTACAATTGGATCTTCATCAAGAATCCCATTTGGGAACAACATTTTGGTTCGACTCCATTCTCAGTTTTAATAAATGATGTCAAAATGATCAAAGAATTTCTTACTTTTCAGTATTTTTGGGAAGTGTCAGAAATAAAAATTTCTCTGTATTAAAACCATTAAAAGATATTTTATACTGTGGAAACAGATTAGGTTAAAATTATTGAAAAACATAACTGCACGAACTAAAAGATAAAATCCATGACAAGGAATAAATTGTAAGGGGCATCATACCATCAGAGCAGTCACCACTTCCAAAATGCGTAAGCATTTATGTTTTTGTAATTAACCCATAAAAATCAACATAACAGGCTACAATGGCCCCGTTTTTTTATACAAAGGGAACAAACAAAAAAATATGATATGAAACATGCCAAATCTTGATTTTCTGAATGATAGTTCAAATGATATGTGCCATATCATCGCAGATTATATGGCATTTATAACATTTTTAGCAATTATGGAGAAATGTAGTGCTGAGGTTGCTTTCCATGAAAGAAAAATTTTCATTAGATACCATCTGAAAGCTGCCAAAATGTTCTGCACTCTTCCTGCCAAAAGCTTCCTTATGCATCAATACTAAATGAATTGGAGGACAAAGTTCCACAAAAGGCGGGATGTCTTTCATATTACCAGGTCTTCCCGCCTAAAAAGGTGCCTCTTAACTGTTTATATAAACTCAGTTTCATTTGTGAGCTTCAAACCACTCATGTTTGAGTGAGGAGACTTTTTTTGCCTTTGGCTAGCTGTCAAAGAAAGTGGTGAGGAGGCACAAACAACAATTTAAGTAGTGTGTGGATTGATACTTCCAGTATCAATCCATGGATCCACCTCTCCCAGGATCACATCAGTAGCAAGTACTCATCAATGTATGTATCTACACACACACACATATATTATAGGGGTGGGTATCTCAGTATGCGTATTTTAGTTTGTAATAGTGTTTTCACTGCTGTAATCCATTTAATTATTTTTACTTTTACCTTAATTTTATTTTCATAAAATTCAACGATTTGCTTTGTTAGTCTTCCAGAATCCATTCTTTTGATGTGCCCATTGAATTTTAGTCCTCTTTTTGTATTTCCTTATGACTTTGAATTCTGCAAATTTGTTGTTTAGTACTAATTATTCTTAATATTTTCTTCACTTTTTTTTAATTTGATCCAAGTTTGTTTTCTATTGAGAACTAATGATTCAGAGCTGCGTAAAGGTATTTCTTAATTATTGTGCTGTAGTGAATTTTGCTTCATTCAAGATTGATATCTTATTATGAATGTTTTGTCTTAATCCGAAGGCTGACATTATGAAATATATATATATATATATATATATATATATATATATATATATATATATATATACACACACACACACATGCGTATGTTTAAAAAAGTTTCTAAATTATATATTTTCCATTATTTATCTCTGCCTCTCTATTAATCTTCTGGCATATCATATTCTCACCCACAATGATATGGATTCATCACTAAAAGATTTGGAGTACCAGGCTCCTGGATATTCTTGGCTTTCACAGTTCCATCAATACACTTTCCTATATTTCACTTTTTTTCTCATCTCAGCTTCACTTGCCCCCTTCCACTCAAAGATTAATTTACTTATTTAAGTTTTTATCTCAGCTAATAGTGCTAAATTCATTCATAAAAGCATTATCAATTTATTTTTTATCATAGGCAATGTTGTACTCATATGCTACCTTTCACGTTATTGCTAAATTAAGTATAAATAATTTACAAACAAAATATGTATGATCATTTATTAGCAAATTAAAAAAAAAAAAAAGAAAACAAACACCCTATCAGCGTTGTTGAATATTATCAGCTACACTTTTTAAATCATTAAACAGATTTAGGAAATAGTTTACATTATTATCTGTTAATTTGGCAACAATTCATTGGCAATTTGCATAGAAAAGCCCCTAGTGAGAATCGAACCCATGACTCTAGGCCTTAATTCTCTCGGCCACGGGCCTCTTTATTCAAAACAATATTTTGAGTATTTCAGAGTTTATTTTACATTCAATATTAGTTCTATCAACTTAATCCATATTTTTTTTTTTTTTTTTTAATATTATTTAAATTTATGTAAATAAATCATGCTACTTTCATCTATCTTCTCAAACCATACTTTATTACTGAATACCTATTAGCGTGATTCCTTCCGAAATAGTTCTGGCATCTGTAAAAATGTACCTGTTGTTTGATGTTGAGAGGGGGCAAGCTATAGCAATCCCGGAACATTTTATTTTTATGAAAAAAAAAAATCGAAAAAAAACACTGTTTTTTTCAATTAATTTCCTCATAACTCCTTAAGTATGCTAAATATTTTTCCAATGTGTCAAAAGATTTGTAATGATATTTCCTATAATTCCTATTTAGAGGCTCTATTGGCCCAGAAGTCGATGCGCCGTAAAAAAATAAATTCCTATTTAGAAATGTTAATGTTGATTCGTGGCTGGGCAAAATAGCAATAGGTACGTATGAAAAATAGGACAAAACATAGTCATTTTTCATATAATTTTTTTGGCTCCTTAAAATGCATTTAGATGAATGGAGATGTTAGGGAGGCCAAAGTCCATCTTCGACTGTAGAGCCACATAAGTAAGTAAGGCATTCAAGCTTGCAAACACATTTTCCAGATTGACAATGGGTTGATTTGACCCCCTTATGAATTGTTAAAATTTATTCAACGAAATTTGGTGGCTGTTTTACTTTAAAATCGTCATAATACTGCTGGAATATGAAGGCCCTAAATGCATTAAGGTGCCGAAAAAATAGATACGTATAAAAATTTCTTTGTTCATACGTGGGGTGTTTGTTTATATAATATGGGGCGAAAAACCTCACGGTCGTCAGCGCCCTACTATGATATTGTAAAGCACAACCACTCATCCCCCATACCTCGGGTGTTGGTTATTCTTGAGCCCCATTGTTGGTGCTTCGCGTTGTAGTCACCACCAGCAAGGAAGTGTGGACCAATGGAGTCGAAGTTTTGAATAAACTGAAGAAAAAAAATATAATTTTCTTTTCACAGATCCATGTTTTTTATTAAACTTGTGTTCCTAAATCGTTCACATACTTCAATACCACCGGGTTGTGATACATGAATGGAAAGCTGGTTAAATAAGGACGTTTTTCTGAAACTCGGAAATCTCAGATCCTGCCCATTGAGGAGTAACGCTTGTAAGAAATATCAAGAAAATGTCAGGAAATTTAGAATAGCCTTCTTTTGGTAAGATAGACGTACTTAGATTCATTCATTTTTACGTTTACTATCAACTAGTATTATAGTAAATTTACTGAGCTTTCGATTGGTTTCACTTCCTTTCGAGTAGAACTTGGGCCGGAGCTGCAACGATTATTCTTCTAAAAACCACGTTTGTCTCGATAAAACAATAAAACGACGTTTTCTCTCTTATGTGTGAGAATTCGGAAAATCGTCATAGAGCATTTTTTGTTCCCCTAAAGGTCCCTTATCACCTCCCACAATACTAGACATTTACGGGACACCCTGTATATACAGGGTGTTCAAAACTCGATTGACACCCCCCTTTTTTTCCACAATTTTTGAAATTTAAAAACGAAACTTGTTGGGTCTTAACGAGGTCGAATGAATTTTCATTGGACCTACTGCATGACCCCTCAACTTTCTCCAGTTCTTCTCCAGATACCCTAACTCTGGAATTAAACATTCAAACCTTGATTAGACTTGGAAAAAAAAAAATCAAAATTTATTATCATCTCATTCAAAAATAACACTATTTCAATAATACTCTTTGTTGAATTATGATAAATTTAAGTTTTAAAGGCGTCAGTCTGATTCTTTCCAAGTCTAATCAAGGTTTGAATGTTTAATTTCAACGTGCTGATATTAAGTTAGATGAAAAATAAAATATTATTTTATGTTTGATTGTAAAAGTTTGTGAATTATTAACACGTAATTTATTAAACAGGAGAAACAAAAAACTAAATTTTATTAGCTTTCATTTTAAAAAAATCATTGAAATCGGTAAAGATTTGGAGGCTGTAGCCTTTTTGAAACACGAAAAGTAGTTTGGCCCCACTGTGCGGTGACAGGAACTTTCGTTGGGAAAATTCCTCGCTGCACCCTGGATGTCGGCGCTAATGGCCTAGATGTCAAGGCGCCGTAAAAAAACAAAAAAAAAATTCTTCCAACAAAAATAATTACTACGAAATTCTAATCATTATGTGAGTTCTATTGCTTTAAATTTATTATTTTAATGCCTTTATAAAGTAATTGAATTTGATTTTTTCTTCAAACGTTCTTAAATCAAAAACTAGGTGGAGCAAAAATAGTTTAGGAAATGTTTATTAAGTTTTACTGAAGCGTAGATCACGTTAATAATAAACTTTTCTGAAAACTTCAAAAATAAAAGTGTGATTTGCTCCATTCCTACTAACGTTTGTGGCATTTAAAGGTACTTTTTGGAAAGCAAATTTAATCTACAACGTTTATATCAACTACTTTTAGCGCGGTTCCTCCCTCCCTCATAGGGAGGAACCCCGCTTATAGGGTTGATACAATGAAACAATCCGGAAGTGCCGACTAGAAAATTTTGCGTTTCAGAACCCCTGGAAACCGAAAATGATGGTAGTTCAAATTTGTATATATATATATGTATATATATATATATATATATATATATATATATATATATATATTTTTGTTTGTTCGCGCATTTCTGGCTTCCCTGATGGTCCGATTTTCATGAAATTTGGTACAAAAATCCGTCGTCCAATTTGAAAGGTCAAGTTCGTTAACCAGCAAAATCCGCCCACTGGAAGATGGCGTATGGGGCGAAATTCGCGCAAAAAAAATCGTAACGCTTACGGTTTTGAGTTCATAAGCTTGTAAGTACTCGTTTTATAGGCTTCTTGGGCTAGGAAAACGAATGAAACCATTTTCAAGGCGATAGCTTTAACCGTTTTTGAGAAAATTGGAAAAATAGTTTTTGAATAGCGTTTTTGGTTTGGGTACTTAGAATCATGGGATTCAGTTGAAACATTTTCTGCATGGTCTACTTTCACTAAAACTAATATGTTGAAATTTTTGTTACGTTTGGAGTTTAGGAAGGGTTAGAATAAAATATTTTATTAACAGACATAAAAAGTTTTGGGAACTTCGCATATTTTCCTTCATATCTCGAAAACAGTTGTGAAATCGTGGTAAGTGGATAGAAAACATTCGAAAGCTTACTAAATTCCTTAATATTTCGAAAAAGGTTAAGAATCTTGTGAAACGGAAGATGACCATTAGAAAGCTCACTAAATGCTCTACAAAAATGGTTCTGATGAAAGTTTTGATTAGGCGATGTCAATCGGAGAAATAAGTGCTTAAAACTTTAAAGTAATTGATTTCGCTTATTCGAACTGTTCTTTTTGTCTGTTTTATTCCTTGTTATTTTTAAATTGCTTATAGTCAGATAATGTATTTGACAATAAAACAGATTAAGTAAAATAAGAAAATCAATTTATTGTTAAAAATGTAGCGTTCAAAGAGAGAGATCCCAAGGCTTTCCAAATGCCTCTGAGCGGAGGCCTTTCTGCCCGACTTATGGGATAGCTGACCCATCCAGGTAAGATTGTAAATCAAGACCTTTCAAGATTGGTTTGTTTGAGATTTCATTTGGATAGGTGTTTCGCTATTGATCTAAACAAAGTAATAACTGTTTCAATTCTATGCCTTCATAAACACTAGAGATAAGAACGGAACCGCGCTAAGATGACGCAGTTCCTGCGAATCGGACTTTTTTCATTACGGGCAGAGATTCTACGTTATTGGCAGAAAAGTGACGAAAAACAAGGGTTTTATCGGTTTTTGGCAATTTGTTACTCATTGGTGCGCTGTAGCGAAAAAATGTCGGATATAAAATCGACATAAAAATTAATTCTCTACAATAATCCGTCATTAAAATAACCCCTTTCCATTGAAGATTCCAGAGTTAGGGTATCTGGAGAAGAACTGGAGAAAGTTGAGGGGTCATGCAGTAGGTCCAATGAAAGTTCATTCGACCTCGTTAAGACCCACCAAGTTTCGTTTTTAAATTTCAAAAATTGTGGAAAAAAAGGGGGGTGTCAATCGAGTTTTGAACACCCTGTATATACAGGGTGTCCCGTAAATGTCTAGTATTGTGGGAGGTGATAAGGGACCTTTAGGGGAACAAAAAATGCTCTATGACGATTTTCCGAATTCTCACACATAAGAGAGAAAACGTCGTTTTATTGTTTTATCGAGACAAACGTGGTTTTTAGAAGAATAATCGTTGCAGCTCCGGCCCAAGTTCTACTCGAAAGGAAGTGAAACCAATCGAAAGCTCAGTAAATTTACTATAATACTAGTTGATAGTAAACGTAAAAATGAATGAATCTAAGTACGTCTATCTTACCAAAAGAAAGCTATTCTAAATTTCCTGACATTTTCTTGATATTTCTTACAAGCGTTACTCCTCAATGGGCAGGATCTGAGATTTCCGAGTTTCAGAAAAACGTCCTTATTTAACCAGCTTTCCATTCATGTATCACAACCCGGTGGTATTGAAGTATGTGAACGATTTAGGAACACAAGTTTAATAAAAAACATGGATCTGTGAAAAGAAAATTATATTTTTTTTCTTCAGTTTATTCAAAACTTCGACTCCATTGGTCCACACTTCCTTGCTGGTGGTGACTACAACGCGAAGCACCAACAATGGGGCTCAAGAATAACCAACACCCGAGGTATGGGGGATGAGCGGTTGTGCTTTACAATATCATAGTAGGGCGCTGACGACCGTGAGGTTTTTCGCCCCATATTATATAAACAAACACCCCACGTATGAACAAAGAAATTTTTATACGTATCTATTTTTTCGGCACCTTAATGCATTTAGGGCCTTCATATTCCAGCAGTATTATGACGATTTTAAAGTAAAACAGCCACCAAATTTCGTTGAATAAATTTTAACAATTCATAAGGGGGTCAAATCAACCCATTGTCAATCTGGAAAATGTGTTTGCAAGCTTGAATGCCTTACTTACTTATGTGGCTCTACAGTCGAAGATGGACTTTGGCCTCCCTAACATCTCCATTCATCTAAATGCATTTTAAGGAGCCAAAAAAATTATATGAAAAATGACTATGTTTTGTCCTATTTTTCATACGTACCTATTGCTATTTTGCCCAGCCACGAATCAACATTAACATTTCTAAATAGGAATTTATTTTTTTACGGCGCATCGACTTCTGGGCCAATAGAGCCTCTAAATAGGAATTATAGGAAATATCATTACAAATCTTTTGACACATTGGAAAAATATTTAGCATACTTAAGGAGTTATGAGGAAATTAATTGAAAAAAACAGTGTTTTTTTTCGATTTTTTTTTTTTCATAAAAATAAAATGTTCCGGGATTGCTATAGCTTGCCCCCTCTCAACATCAAACAACAGGTACATTTTTACAGATGCCAGAACTATTTCGGAAGGAGGGAGGAATCACGCTAATAGGTATTCAGTAATAAAGTATGGTTTGAGAAGATAGATGAAAGTAGCATGATTTATTTACATAAATTTAAATAATATTAAAAAAAAATTATGGATTAAGTTGATAGAACTAATATTGAATGTAAAATAAACTCTGAAATACTCAAAATATTGTTTTGAATAAAGAGGCCCAGTGGCCGAGAGAATTAAGGCCTAGAGTCATGGGTTCGATTCTCACTAGGGGCTTTTCTATGCAAATTGCCAATGAATTGTTGCCAAATTAACAGATAATAATGTAAACTATTTCCTAAATCTGTTTAATGATTTAAAAAGTGTAGCTGATAATATTCAACAACGCTGATAGGGTGTTTGTTTTCTTTTTTTTTTTTAATTTGCTAATAAATGATCATACATATTTTGTTTGTAAATTATTTATACTTAATTTAGCAATAACGTGAAAGGTAGCATATGAGTACAACATCGCCTATGATAAAAAATAAATTGATAATGCTTTTATGAATGAATTTAGCACTATTAGCTTAGATAAAAACTTAAATAAGTAAATTAATCTTTGAGTGGAAGGGGACAAGTGAAGCTGAGATGAGAAAAAAAGTGAAATATAGGAAAGTGTATTGATGGAACTGTGAAAGCCAAGAATATCCAGGAGCCTGGTACTCCAAATCTTTAAGTGATGAATCCATATCATTGTGGGTGAGAATATGATATGCCAGAAGATTAATTGAGAGGCAGAGATAAATAATGGAAAATATGTAATTTAGAAACTTTTTTAAACATACGCGCGCGTGTGTGTGTGTATATATATATATATATATATATATATATATATATATATATATATATATATATATATATATATATATATATTTCATAATGTCAGCCTTCGGATTAAGACAAAACATTCATAATAAGATATCAATCTTGAATGAAGCAAAATTCACTACAGCACAATAATTAAGAAATACTTTTACGCAGCTTTGAATCATTAGTTCTCAATAGAAAACAAACTTGGACATGACTACGTTAATAAAACAGAAAATTGGGCATAGCTCCTTTTCCTTACGGAATCGGACCATACTTGAAATGAACTTTTTTGTTGGAAATTATGTCTACAATTACTTCCTAGAGTTTAGCTACTTAGACCTGAATCACCCTGAGTGTATACATATATATATATATATATATATATATATATATATATATATATATATATATATTTATATATTTATATATATTATATATTTTACAATAACTCCTTACATCTTCCAAAATAAACGACCTGTATTCTGGAATGAGTTGAACCAAATGGGAGAGTCAGGTATAATTATACATGATCTAATAAAGATAAGGTAATAATGACTGGGGTTAAAATTACGTCTTCCGATTGTTCTTATAGAAAATAAATACTCTTTATGTGAAAATTCATGGAGAAAAGTCCGTCACGCAGGAGCTGCATAACTAAGCACTTTCCTCAGAATTTGGGTCGTGTAGACTGCTTTCCAGAACAATTTGCCTAAAATATCCTACATAAATAAAATAAAAACATGAATAGTTCTCCTTTAAATTTGTAATGAGTAACTGCTCAATTATTAATTTGCTTCCAGAGTTATGTTTACACATTTTACCTATTACACTACGTAATAAATACAAAAAACCTCATATTATCGTATTTTGATCTAACGCAGGAACAGGATACAGTCCCTCTAGCGCTCCTTGCGGCGCCTTTGTGGACCTATGGCTGGCTTTTCTATTGAAATATATTACAAAGTAAACCCCCCTTTCCGATTGACCGATTCAGCTCATTTTTATAACACTTCTTTCTCATGAGTTACCCACGACGTATACCGCGTTTCGTTAGAATACAGCAGAAATTACGACCATTATGAGTATATTAGGAATTTGGGTCCGGAGTAAACCCCCCCTCCTAATGAACCTATTTAGTTTATTTTTACATCACATATTTACCTGTAGATTACCACTACGAATACCGAGTTTCGTCGAAATATACCTAAAATCACGGCTGGTAGTGGCGAATTGGTATTGTCGGTCCGGAGTAAACCCCCCCTCCTTATGAACCGATTTAGTTCATTTTTATATCTCACTTTTCTCTTTATATTACCACTACGAATACCAAGTTTCGTTGAAATATAACAAATATTACGGCTGAAATGGTCAAATTAGTGTTTTGGGTCCGGGGTAAACCCCCCCTTCCGGTGGACCGATTTTGGTGGTTAACGAACTCGTTCAATCGTTTGCTAATTGAATGCTATATACCAAGTTTCGTGACGAAAAAACAAAAACTCTGGCCGCTATCGTGTTAACAGACACATATATATATATGCATATATATATATATATATATATATATAGATATATATAAATTTTAACGGGGGTCATTTTCGGTGTCTACTAGGTAGGATCGATAAAGATTCGAAGAAATTTTTCAAAAATTCCGTCATGAGTCCAACCTCAATAGCTACTTTCCTTCGGAGGAAAGTGCTAAAATGAATCGACATAGAGGAATAGGTGGGCGGGTACCCGAGGGCGCACGATCCTAGCCGAAGTAGCGGTGTGTGTTCGATTGGATGCCGAGAGGCCAGTATCGAACCCGGGATATACACGAGAGCTCAGGATTTTTATGGACTCTAGGAAAATGTCGAACGGCACAGACGAAGAAATCGACGAATTTTTGTAAGTATCTTTGAATTACGCTGAGCGTGTATTTATATTTTTGTATGTATGTATTATATATATATATATATATATATATATATATATATATATATATATATATATATATATATATATATAAATTACATTTTTTTAAGTGGCAATTTTTTTTTCTAAAAGTACAGTGAGTATTTATTTTATAATAGAGATATTTCAAATGTATGAAACATTTTTCGAAATATCATTTTTTAGCACTGGATTAACTTTACATGACGAAATAATCTATTCATTTTCTGTAAGTTTTTTTCTGAATCTATCTGAATGTGAATGCCCCAAAGAATATACAACACCTTCATAAATTATTTACAGCAACGTTTCAAAAATGTTCACATTGCACTTCATTCATCTGTATCTTCAATATATCTTGGTTTCTCCCTTTGCAATATATTTTACTCCTAAAAAGTGTGTAGTTATCCAAAAACTATATTTTTGTGCTAGGAATTGTAAGTAACATTTATTCACTAATTTGATATAATTAATAATTTACATAAATAAATATAATTTCAATTTACCTTTATTAATAAGGCAGATTTTTTTAGTACGGGCTATCTAAGGGTTACCACCCTTTCCTAGCCAGTTTAGAGGTGATCCGTTTAATATTTTTTTTAAAATACCCCAAGCGGGGATCGACTCGACATAACTAGGCATGGCTTGTTAAAACTCGCGCCACTACGTCCTCCAAATAAACTTAAAAAAAATAAAAATGAGATAGTGATTGTATAAAATTTATGTTCTTTTTTTTTTTTTTTTTTTTTTTTTTTTTTTTTTTTTTTTACTTGGATATTAATAGTTCAATGATGATGGGAGTGTAAATTAATTTTCTCCAGTATATTGTTAAATTACTGCTAATACAGTTTCTTTTTCTTTTTTGTATTATAGCACTAAATTTAGAAAAAATAGGATAACCGCTGCAATACCCAAGAAAAGAAATGCTACAATTAAATTTAAAAATTAAAAGTTTTAATTGCGACTGTCAACGTTAACTTTTTAATACAATTAACGGGTAATACCCGTGGGTAATACCTTGTAACTTTTTTGTTTACAATTTTTTTTATGGGCTAAAAATTCTATAACTAATCAAAAATTATATCCAAGAGTGTTTATGTGAAGAAACATTATTTAAATGGGGGGAAAATACGATTTTCCGAATGAAATCCCGATCCCGAGTGAGCGCGGTGCTGATATGAAGATAATTTTTTGAGCGAGCTTCGAATGGTCCCTTTTAAATTTTTAATATTTTTTTTTGGTCCTCCTTTAATACATTTCAAAAATAAAACCCATTTTTTTTTTATCTTCATTATAAGAAAGTATGAAATAAATTAAATAGGAAAGACATGAACGTTTCAGAACATTAAACATTAAAGTCGTTTTCTTAAAACTATGTTTTCCAAATCGGGCGATACTCTGGCATCTTCAATTTTTGCCCGATCAACTTCAAATTGTAGCTGCAGCTTCCTCATGATATTTGCTAGGAAAGTACGTAGGACCGATTTTCGACGGATTTTTTAATAGAAAATGAATAATTGTTTACCATTTTCGAAAAAATGAATATTTAAAAAAAATTCTATGAACTTTACTAGATTTAACCTTCTGTCGAAATAATTTTATTTTATCGTTCTAGATTAAAAATTGCCACCTGCAGACTATCGCCCGTGAAAAAAGGTTTCTGTTTGTCAGACACAGCGCCGCCATTATTTTTTTCGAAGAATTGAAACGTATTTTTTTTTTTATATCTTGACATTCCGTATACAACGTTTGATGTAAAGAGTTGAAAAATATTGATTTATTTGTTATATATAATTTCAAGAAAATGACTTTGATTTTGATCGAACAAGGTAGTACCCCTAAGTGATAATGGTACAATTCTTCAGAAATGTTAAGTGATTTCAACTACTCCAATTAGCCGACATCTATATAATAATCTGTATAATAACAATATTTGTGATAAATGTAAACAAAAAGAACATATCGTCGGTTTGGAGGTGATTGTTACTAAGTTTTATAATAAAACATTGGAAATTGTATCCTGATTCTATTTGTAACAAATAAAATCTTTGTTTATTCAAAATGTAATACGGAAAAATAATTCCCATACAAGGCAAATCTAAGTTATGGAGGGGAGCCAGATCTGGATACAGCTAATTGCAAAGGAGAAATAACAGAAAACAAATGATAAAATTATACAAAATTAAATAAAAATAAAGCTCAGTAAAATGAAGGAGAGAGTAAGGCTGGTCACAATTTCCTCAATTTCAACCTCAGACGGCTTATAAGAGCTTTCCATCGGGACTTGCATCACCCACCACCCATCACACGAAGATGTTTATACCGTTCTGCTTGTTAGCTTGTAACACTCACATTGCTTCGTATTTGCATTATTGCATATAGAGAAAATTATACACTTGATTTTTACCTAGTGAAAGGTTTTCACTAAACCAGTGGTAGATAAGCACAGGATGACACTGTGCCAGGGCAAAGATAGCATTCCATGTTCGGCCGATTCAGTGGTGTGCAAAGACTAAGATTTTGGAAAACACAACTTTGAAATGTCATTAATGCATATTAAGAAGAGAATTGGCCCAAGAGTGCAGCCTTGCATAACCCCACCCATACTCCTAGCCGCTATTGAGACCAGGGTAGTTTTCACTAGATACAAACTGTAGAGCCCTTTGAGAGCTTGACTTATAACGCTAATTGTTTCCTTATAAGAAAATTTCGGTCTAAGAGTCGCTGGCTTTGTCAAGGTCTTTGAGCACTCCAATTACCTCATTCCCTTATTTTACTCCTGACACAAATGTCGTGACAATATCCAATAAAGCATGGTCAGAGCCTTTTCTTTCTCGAAACCTATGCTGGTTTTTGAATATGAAGCTGTTCCGGTGGCCAGTGAGTTTCTGTGACTTTTCCTTAATTTTGAGATTGATCGGTATTTTGAGCAACTGGATGGTTCACGCTGCTTGAATATCGAAATGATCTTTGAGGATTTCAGAGAAACAGAAAACTTTTAGATGCTAGTCTCATATTAAAAATAAATGTTAGTGGTTTAAAGCAGGAGTTAGCTTTCATTAATAGCATTTTAGCTGTTTTTCCGCGAGATGCAAGAGCCAAATTACCTCGCATCTCAGACAAGATTTTAAGCAATTCTTCAAACAAAGAAACGAGGTGAAGTTTATCTTACGAAATGGGTTGTATTTGTTCTAGTAATCACAGAAATTAGAATTATGTTTGTTGAAAAGTAATAGAGTAAATTAACTGACGATAAGAAGAAAGTAAGTAGAGAAGTAATTGTTTTGGGGGACTAATTGCAAATTCTCTTGACCGTGCCCTAGTACTTTCGTGGACAGCCGTTACATTCATTATCTTTTTTTACTCTTTAATTTGTTACGGTACGTTTTGTAACAAGACCCCCATAATTTATGTTCTCTATGTTTATAGTATAGGGGAAGGTGTTGTGCCTCTGACCATATTGTACCTTTGACCACCGAGGCTGTGGCGGCATGTAGCAACGTTTTATAAATTTTGGTGTAATTAGTGTTTAGCTCCTTCCCTAGAGGGCTTGTATAACCTACTTTGGATTATTCAAGTCAAAGAGGATTCTTGCAAAAAATACTTATCCATTTCTATCATAAAAATGTAAGTTATTTATTGATGACGTTTTGCCTCATAATATTTTTTGTATTATGTCTTTTTAGATGGAATTCATTTGACAAAATAGCTTTTACAATAAGAAACATGATGCAGCCTCTGAAATTGATTTATCTTAACCCTACAATTTTTAGCATACTTTTTAATTTTCACTACCAGGGTGTTGTACCTCTGACCACGACTAGTTGTTGTTCCTTTGACCAGATCAAAGGTACAACACACCTCAGTATTTTTTTTATAATTCAACTTTTATGTTCTTCTGCTCCAAATTTTTAAAAAAAGTAATATTACTATTACATATTTAGTCGCAGAGATCTGTGGTATTAAATGTCCAATATGTAAGATCCAATATTTGAAAAAACAAACTTTAAATGACAAGTTTACGAGAGAAGATGAAAATTTTTATGATATTGATGTTGAAGATATTGTGGCTAAACTTCCATACCCTACTATTGCTTGACAGTTAAAACGTTTATCGGTTGGACTGGAGTTTTCAGCATATTAAGCATAACATAATATCAATAATAGTTTTTTTTATTATGCTTACATCCTTGTCCTGTATTTATTAAACTTACAATTAATTACAATATTACTGAATACAATTTTTTTTCTGCACTGCTGTGTTGTTTTTACGTGGTCAGAGGTACAGCACCCCATGGTCAAAGGTACAACTACATGTTGTACCTTTGACCACTGTACGATTATTTTTTAAAAAATTAATAAAAAATATTAAATGTAAAGCTAGAACCTTGAAAAAATTAAATATGATAAGCAATAGAATACTAATTACAATGAAATAAAAAAAAAATGAATTTAGCGTTAATATTCAAGCTAAAAAAAAATTCAATTTTGCAAAGTGGTCAAAGGTACAAAACCTTCCCCTACTATTTAATTCCCCTAGTTCGTTTGTAATAAAACATTTCTTTTTATATGTCTAAAATCCTAGTGTAGCCTAAAATTGCTACATCTAGAATCCTAAGCAAGTATTTTGTCGAATATGTGTGTTGTTTTTAGGGTTCGGCTTCTCTTAGCAGCATTGTTGCTGTTTGGTGCGTGATATTTTACTGGATATGTTCATTATATACAGCGTCTTCTGTGATTAGTTTAGAAATAAAAAATGCAACTCCAATATTTTTATTTATTTATTATCCTTTTACTTCATACGGATTCTCCACTTATACAGTGCATTACAAAAGGGTAGTGTAATCATTGAAGGGTTTGAGAAAAACAGCCTAGAGTGGTGTTTGAACTATAGGATAGATTGGAGCATTGATTAAAGGAGAAAAACGCCAAGGAAAATGTCTGAGCTGAGATGACATAAACGAGAAGAATGGTGCTGAGAACAAAAAAGTCCGTCTCGCAGGAACTGCATCATCTTAGCGCGGTTGCGTTCATATCCCTAGTCTAATTTGAAAAGATTAAAATAGAAGCAGTTATTATTTTGGTTCCACCAGTCTTTTTTTTTTAATTAATTATTATAATGGCGTGTCAACCCTTAAGGTCACTAACGCCATTCATTTAAAGTCTTGAAAGGCCTTGAAAGGTCATGATTTACGATCTTACCTGGAAGGGTCGGCTAACACTAGGTCCCGCTAGTTACAAGGTCTTGGAATCTTGGAAATCTAAATTTCTAACAATAAATTGTTTTTGTTATTTTACTTAACCAGTTTTATTGTCAAATACATTATCCAACTATAAGCAATTAAAAAATAACAAGGAGTAAAACAGACAAAAAGAACCGTTCGAATAAACGAAATCAATTAATTTAAAGTTTTAAGCACTTATTTCTCCGATTGACACCGCCTAATTAAAACCTTCATTAGAAACTTTTTTTTAGAGCATTTAATAAGCTTTCTAATGGTATTCTTCCGTTTACCAAGATTCTCAACCTTTTTCGAGATATTAAGGAAAGTAAACAAAGTTACCAAAACTTTTTATGTCTGTTAATAAAATATTTTATTCTAACCCTTCCTTAACTCCAAACGTAACCAAAATTTCAACATATTAGTTTTAATGAAAGTAGAACCTGCAGAAAATGTTTCAACTGAATCCCATGATTCTAAGTACCTAAACCAAAAACGGCATTCAAAAACTATTTTTACAATTTTCTCAAAAACGGTTAAAGCTATCGCCTTGAAAATGGTTTCATTCGTTTTCCGTATATTATCACATGTGTATCACATTCCGTATAGTGTCACAATATATTGACATTTCCGTCTTTTCTGGTCATTCTAGCATAATAATAAATAATCCTCTTTTCATCGATATTTAAGTCCAGTAAGTATTTAAATAGTTTTAACAGTAAAATGAGTTTAAGTTTCCAGGGAAAAAATCAAGACTTTGTAAGGAATATAATACGAGATTCTATCTTAAGCGTTCTAAATCTCACCTTCATTTCTCGTTGATATGAATTTGGCAACATCCCTTTTGTTTAATATTCGTCGACAAGTATGAGTTTCTTTAATCGTGAATTTTTAATAAAATATAATCAATTTTGATTTGCGATAATGTAAAGGCTATTCTGAAGGATGTTCAGTAGTAAACATGGTATAGCATACAATTTTAGAACTAACTAAAAAATTTATTTTTTTTGGCATATGATTGACTAGAGTATATATGTAATTCCAGATATCGCCAACATAGTTGACCTTCGCCTCAAATCTCAAAAGATAAAAAAGTCCGACGCGCAGGAACTGCAGCATCTTAGCGCGGTTCCGTTCATGTCCCTAGTGCCATTTGATAAGCTTAGAAAAGAAATAAACTTATTTTTTTTATATATCTCGTGACAATTGTCAAAATCCTCTCGAACATCTCGAATAAAAGTGATATTAAGGGGTCAGGGACACCGACAGTAGCTAACTTTTACACAGAAGCGGAAATTACAGAATCTGGCTCTCATTCTAAAGCAAAGCTCTATAAATCAATACAAAATATGCCTAATAAAGCCTTTCTAGAGGATACAGAAACATGGGCGTATATGAGGGGGGGGGGGGGGCTGAGGGGGCTGCAGCCCCTCCCGAAATTTTGAATTGATGATAAAAACTTGTCGTAAAACCCTTAAAAATAAATTAAATAAGATCACTTAGTTCATAAAACATATTTTATTTTACGTGTAATAGCGTTTTAGTTGCCTAAAACTATTCCAAGCTCTAAATATTTAGTATTCCATACCCTGGAAATGGTCTCAGCCCCCCCCCGAAATTGTTTTTATATACGCCCATGTACAGAAGGATCAAGAAGAAGTACACAAGATTGAGTAGAATACCCTGCCTAATATAGCCTATATAGAATAATATGCCGAATAAAACCTATCTAGTAAATACACAAGGACAAATAAAAGTCTTGACGAATAACAAGTCAAGAAAAAAAACTTTATTTAACAAAATCAAACAAAGTTTAGTTGCCCAACTACAATAGAATAATATACCTAATTAAGTCTATGGAGTAGACACAAATGGACCAAAAACAAGTCTTGTGGAATATTGTTTTTTTTTCTAATTAAATACTTTTATCAATATTTAGTGTATAACCTTTGTTGAAAACTATTGATTGCTAATTGATGAATCGGTGTACAACTAAGTAGTCTTTATGAATATTTAGTATATAACCTTATGTTTGGATCTGAGATTTTGGGGTGCTCTCCGCCTAGACTTTGTATTTGTGTCGGCAGATACCTAGGGTATATTTACAGCTCTTGAGGATTAACTCTTAGCAGGTAAATTTCCTGCGGCCCCCTTGTTTCTGCGGGCATTGACCGCCATATTCGCTCATAGTATCTAACCGTTGTGAAGTTTATTTTTTGGATTTAGGACTTAATATACATATGTAGACTAAATCATAGCAAGAAGTAATCCTCCGTCGTCGGTTCTTAACTATGTAGACTCGCTAATGTTATCCAATCTTAGATACATCGTATTTAAAATCCACAGCAAAAACACGACATTTCATCAGAATCCCCTGCTGATTAAAACTTATATAGAATAATATGCAAAATAAAGCCTATCTAGTGGATAAAAATAGAGGAAAAAAGCCGTTCGTTGTGGTAGAAAATCTTAAAAGTATTTCGCTCAGAAATCTCCGAAATATTGTCACTAATTTTACGTATCCTGTTTTATAGCCAAATAGATTTATATTCTATAATCAATAAGAAAAACCTACTAACAATAAAAAACTATGGGTAACAGATGAAAATAGGGAATACCAAGAATAATTCTAAAGAACGAAATCAACACCAGTACTGTCACATCTAGATATTCATACGGCATCTTCGAATTCTAACAAACAAAATATTGATTCTAATTATACGTATCCTGTTTTATTGACAAATACATTTGACTACTATAAGCAATTAAAAACACTAGGGAATATGCCAAAGAACTCGGAGTAGGAGCCTCGACAGTTTCAAGACATTTGAAGGAAATCGACAAATCCAAAACTGAGATTTCATACGGTACAGCCTGATATATTTTTAACAATGAATTGTTTTTCTTATTTTAATTAATCTGTTTTATTGTCAAATACATTATCCAACTTTAAGCAATTAAAAAATAACAAGGAATAAAAACAAACAAAAAGAACCGTTTGAATAAACGAAATCAATTACTTCAAAGTTTAAGCACTTATTTCTCCGATTGACATAGCCTAATCAAAAATTGTTTCAGAATCTTTTTTGTAGAACATTTAGTAAGCTTTCGCATGGTAACCCTCCGTTTCCCAATATTCCTAACCGTCTTCGAGATATTAGGGAATGTATACGAAGTTCCCAAAACATTTCATGTCTGTTAATAAAATATTTTATTCTAATCCTTCCTTAGCTCCAAACGTAACCAAAATTTTAAAATATTAGTGTTGATGAAATTCAAACATGCAGAAAATGTTTCAACTGAATCCCATAATTTTAAGTATCAAAATCAAAGAAAAAAAGAACAGTTCGAATAAGCGAAATCAATCACTTTAAAGTTTTAAGCACTTATTTCTCCGATTGACATCGCCTAATCAAAACTTTCATTAGAGCCTTTTTTGTAGAACATTTAGTAAGCTTTCTAATGGTATTCTCCCGTTTCCCAAATTCTCAACCTTTTTCGAGATATTAAGGAAAGTATACCAAGTTACCAAAACTTTTTTATGCCTGTTAATAAAATATTTTATTCTAACCCTTCCTTAACTCCAAACGCAACCAAAATTTCAACATATTAGTTTTAGTGAAAGTAGAACATGCAGTAAATGTTTCAAATGAATCCCATGATTCTAAGTACCCAAACCAAAAACGGCATTCAAAAATTATGTTTTCAGTTTCCCGAAAACGGTTAAAGCTATCGCCTTGAAAATGGTTCCATTCGTTTTCCTATCCCAAGAAGCCTATAAAAAAAGTACTTACAAGCTTATGTACTTAAAAACGTAAGCGTTACGATTTTTTTTGCGCG